>CAUYPK010027864.1:0-39112 GCA_963574355.1 Loris lydekkerianus
AGCTGGAACATATTCTTCTTAGCAAAGTATCTCAGGAATGGAAGAAAAAGTATCCAATGTACTCAGCCCTACTATGAAGCTAAACTATAGCTTTCACATGAAGGCTATAACCCAACTATAGCACAAGACTATGAGGAAAGGACCAAGGAAGGGGAAGGGAGGGGGGAGGTTTGAGTGGAGGGAGGGTGATGGGTTGGGCCACATCTATGGTGCATATTTTTATCTATAATGAAAAAAATAAATAATTAATTAAAAAAAAAACAACAAAGTAGGAGGAATCATGCTACCAGCCCTGAGACTGTACTGTAAATTAATAGTGATTAAAACAGCATGGTACTGGCACAAAGCAGAGAGGTAGATGTCTGGAACAGAATAGAGACCCAAGAGACAGATCCAGCTACTTACTGTTATTTGATCTTTGACAAGCCAATTAAAAACATTCAGTGGGGAAAAGATTCTCTATGTAACAAATGGTGCTGGGTAAACTGGCTGGGTACCTGTAGAAGATTGAAACTGGACCCACACCTTTCACCATTAACTAAGATAGACTCTTATTGGATAAAAGATTTAAACTTAAGACATGAAACTATGAAAATACTAGAAGAAAGTGCAGGGAAAACTCTTGAAGGAATCGGCCTGGGTAAACATTTTATGAGGAGGACTCCCCAGGCTATTGAAGCAGTATCAAAAATGCACTACTGGGACCTGATCAAACTAAAAAGCTTCTGCACAGCCAAGAACATAGTAAGTAACGCAAGCAGACAGCCCTCAGAATGGCAGAAAATATTTGCAGGTTATACCTCTGATAAAGATCTAATAACCAGAATACACAGAGAACTCAAATTTATTAGCAAGTAAAGAACATGTGACCCCATTTCAGGGTGGGCTAGGGATTTAAAGAGAAACTTCTCTAAAGAAGACAGATGTGAAATCTACAAACACATGAAAAAAAGCTCATCATCCTTAATCATCAGAAAAATGCAATTGAAAACTACTTTGAGATATCATCTAACTCCAGTAAGATGAGCCTATATCACAAAATCCCAAGACCAGAGATGTTGGCGTGGATGTGGAGAAAAGGGAACACTTCTACACTGCTGGTAGGAATGCAAGTTAATACATTCCTTTTGGAAATATGTTTGGAGAATGCTTAGAAATCTAAAAATAGATCTGCCATTCAATCCTATAATTCTTCTACTAGTCATAAACCCAGAAGACCAAAAGTCACATCATAACCAAGATATTTGTACCAGAATGTTTATTGCAGCCCTATTCATAATTGCTAAATCATGGCAAAAGCCCAAGTGCCCATCGATCCACGAATGGATTAATAAATCGTGGTATATGTACACCATGGAATATTACGCAGCCTTAAAGAAAGATGAAGAGTTTACCTCTTTCATGTTTACATGGATGGAGCTGGAACATATTCTTCCTAGTAAAGTATCTCAGGAATGGAAGAAAAAGTATCCAATGTACTCAGCCCTACTATGATACTAATTTATGGCTTTCACATGAAAGGTATAACCCAGTTACAACCTAAGAATAGGGGAAAGGGGGAAAGGGAGGAGGGAGGGGGAGGTGGGTGGAAGGAGGGGTACTGGTGGGATTACACCTGCGGGGCATCTTACAAGGGCATATGTGAAACTTTGTAAATGTGAAATGTAAATGTCTTAGCACAATAACTAAGAAAATGCCAGGAAGGCTATGTTAACCAGTGTGATGAAAATGTGTCAAACGGTCTATGAAACTAGTGTCTGGTGCCCCATGACCACATTATTGTACACAGCTATGATTTAATAAAATAAATAAATAAATAAATAAATAAATAAATAAAATAAAATATAGAGAGACAAAATTATCTCTTATTTTCACTTCAAAGATGAGAAAACTGAGGCCAGAGAGATTTAAATGGCTTGCCTGAAATACAATGATATTTAGTCATAAAATCAAGATGATTTTCCTTTGATTTTTAAAAGGCTATTTTTCAAAGATAATCTTCATTATTTGGATTTAGTTTGAAAGAAAAACCCCCTTTAAGGGAAAGAAAAGTAGCTTTACATTTAGACTGATTTATTGTCAGCCGTTTAATCTGTCAGCATATCAACAGTTGTTTCAGATATTTAGATACTTCGTAATGTATTATTTACATTTCTCTTGAATGATAAAAGCAAAACATAATATACAGAGATGCTTTAATTAGAGTGATGTTGTCTCAAATATTTTTTAAAAACTAAGGAAGCTCTTTGAAACTTAATGCAAAGATGCTAATTCTGCTTTGCTCTTACACCTGCTTGTAGGAATTTATTGGAAGAAATGAAATTGAACATATTTGCCCTTTTTATTAAAATAAGCTTAATAGTTCTTAGGACCACCTGTTACAACATTATATAATTCATCATTAGGTACAAGATTTTCTCCAGATGTTTAACTCTGTGGGAGTTATGGGTTTTGGGTTTTTTTTTTTTTTTTTTTTTTTTTTTACAGTCTAGCGATTAATAGGTCACACTGTTTGCCTGTGGCAAATTTACAGGAGCAGATAGTTTAATATATTTTATGTTAAGAAAGAAAACTGGCTAATAATTTTAAAGATTTCCTTTTTAGGTTTAACATTGAGCTAATATGGCATTACTAATAACATCTGATAACTAGGTAGAAATTTACTAATGTAAACCACCTTTGTACAGCTAAATTTAGGGGTTCCTTCATGAGTCTGTTTTAAATTTCTTATTCTTACAATTCTTTTCCTGGAACTGTCCATTGTTTGTATTCTAGGATAGTTTCATGCATTTAAAGTTAATTGCATAATTATACCAAGGCATAAGATAAACAATCTGTGGATTTTGTCTGTTACTTGGCAGTAGAAACACAATTCAGTAGGCAGACTATTTTCACTAGTCTTTTTCATGACCAGACAACATATGCTTTCAGTGAATTTTTGGCAGGATAAGAGGTAAGTCCTAGCTACTTTGAAACTGGAATCTTCCCTTCCGTATACAGGAATAAGCTAAAGGTGTCAGGAAAATCCTCTTTGGTAAATAAGGGTCAGTCTTCCTATAATTCTATCCTGCCAGTATTTTCTAATTCTGTATGGACATTAGGTTAAAGACTCACTTGAGAAGAAGAGATTGGTTAAGAATGTGAACTTGTGATATAAATATCATTGTACTCATGATTTGCTCAATCTTGGGTCCCCTTCATTGACTATTAGGGCTTGGATTGACTAGCATATCCCCACTATAAGGAATGTAAATAATGAAGTCTCTTTCCTACCTCACTAACTTTTAAATTAAGTCTAAGCTTCTTTGCAGTAGAATGAAAATAGGACTGAAGAGCTATGGCAACATAAAGGGCCTGACCTAAGTTTAAGACTTGTAAAGAGAATAACTTCTTTTCCTTTGATGTACCACACAGTCTATCCTATGCAGTACCTCATGAGACTCCCTAAAATTTGATTGCCAATGCTGATCCTGCATAAGGAGGATTCCACCAGTTCCCAGTAACCCCTTCCCTAAATGCTCCCTATAAACAGCACTAAGTTGGGGGGCCAGGACAGTGCTCAGGTTTTAACATAGTTAATTCCTGATCAGAATTCTTTATTCTGCCTTGATTACATTTTTTTACTTTCTTGTTGGATCTAGAGTAAATCTGAGCATTGTAGGTATATGAGTTAATATGGTATGTGAATTATTTATTCTGATTTACAAAATATTTATAAAACTTTACTGAATTCATCTTTTTCTTATTGCATGAGATCACTTATTCCTAACTAAATAACCACTTTTCAACTTTGTGCTTCTCATTTGTCATACAACTTTTCTAATTGAATTACAGTATCTTGGGTCAGGGAGAGTTTTCCTGGAAATAAATTATTGTGAAAATATAGGTATTGTATACATAGCAGAAACACCATAATTGACCACCTCACTATGTTGATCACAAGTGTGTCAGGATGGGCGGGGACCAGCCAACCAGCCAGTTCTCACACAGAAGACTGGCAAGAGCTTTAAGGCCTCCACCTTAAATTCTGTGACAAACTGAATGCTGATGACAAACAGGCAATGATGGAGGGCAACTAAGTAAGAAAAACAAGACCCTATCTCCTGGACAACCATAGTGATTTCTGGTTGTGTTCTCCACCTCCTGACACCATGGTGCCACCTGGTGTCCAGGCAATATATTGCAATACATACATATATTTAGTTATACATATATGTACATATTTCTATTGTTTTTGGTCCCTTTGCCTATTTTTTAAGTTTTTTTTTTTTTCCTCTTTTTAGTGTCTTGAGTTGTTGTTCTTTTTGGTTTTGGGGTTTTTCTTTTGTTTATTTGTTTTTGTTTGGTTGTATTCTTAACTTTACTTTTTATTTCCTTCAGCCCCATTTCTTTTATTCTCTTTCTTTTTTAGTTCTCTCCTTTTTTGCTTCTCTCTCTTACTAGAGATTTTTCTACTTTGATCATTTTCCCTCCATGAATTTCTCATACAGTGGTTAAAATATCCTTTTTATTTTCCTTTCTTTACCTTATATACTTGTAATTTTAACTTACTTTATCTCTTTTTATTTTTTTTCTGTTCTTTGAATGCCGAAGGGATCACAGCATTGGTCTGGCTAGGAGGTCACAGCAGTGGTCTGGCTCAAGGAGGTCATGAGCTCATGATCCAGGGTGTTTTTCTACCCTTGGACTTTGGAAAGTAAGTACTGGCAGATCCTCACTATGACGTGCTGCTGAATTTTTCTTTCTTTTTCTCTTTCTTTTGCCATAATTGGCAGAGGTGGGTTCTTGCTTTTGTCCAGACTGGTAAGGAGCTCCAGAATTCAAAACACCCATCCCAGCACCCCCAAATCCTGGAGTTGCAAAAGTGGTCATAGCACCCTGTCAAACAACACCATTTATCCTGTCATTCTCTTTCTCTTTTCATGTCCTTTTTTTCTGATTTTCTCTAATTCATTTCTTTCACTCCTTCCCATTTGGCATTTTGTTTTCTTTATTTCTGTTTTTCTTCTTTCTCACTGCTCACGAATTATCCTTCTTTTACTTTTGGCCTTATGTTAAGAGGCCACTTTAACACTTAAGCTCTGAGACAAAGCAATTTAAAGAAAAATAGGCAATTAGAAGGAAAAAGTAAGAGAAGGAAAAATGGGACAAGGAAATGAACAATACTAAAGCACACATGAAGAGGAACCAACAGAAAAATTCTGGCACCATGAAAAACCAAAATAGAGCAACCACCCCAAGGGACAATGAGAAAGCTACTGAAGAAGATGCCACCTATAAAGAAGTAATGGGAAAGGCAGAAAGAGAACTTAAAGTATGGCTGGTAAAGGCAATAAAGGGAACTGATGAGAAAGTGGAAAAAAAGAACCAAAAAATGCGTGAAAGATAGGAAGAATATAGAAAGCATATGGCGGAGCTTAAGGAAAGGAAGGAGTCAGTCAAAATGCTTAAAGATGAAGTAGACAGTATCAATAATAGATTAGACCATTGAGAAGAAAGAATCTCAGAGCTAGACAGTAAAGTTCATGAGCTAACCCACATAGTTAAAGGTGCAGAAAAGAAGACATAGAAAGCAGCATATTCACTCAGAGAATTATGGGACTTCATGAAACATTCAAACATATGAAATATAAGGACTACTTATAAAAGAACATCACAAAGAAATGGAAGCCCTACTCGAGGTTATCACCAATGAAAACTTACTAAGTTTCACTAAAGATTCTGAAACTCTCCTTTTAGAGGATTAAGTAACCCTCTAAAAACAAAACAAACAGAGCATATCCAAGATACATTGTCATGAACCTGTCCAAAGTCAAGACATCACAATAAAGTAGGCTTCATCCCAGGGATGGAAGGCGGGTTTAACCTACTCAAATCCATAAATGTAACTCACTATATCAACAGAAGCAAAAAGAAAGACCAAATGATCCTGTCAATAGATATAGAAAAAGCATTTCATAAAATTTAGCATCCTTTTCTAACAAGAACACTTAAGAAAATAGATATAAGAGGCACATTTCTTAAACTGATTGAAGCCTTCTGTGATAAACCCACAGCTAATATAATGAATGGAGCAAAATTGCAAGCTTTCCACATAGAACTGGAACCAGATAAGGATGTCCTCTATTGCCACAGCTATTCAACATAGTGCTGCAAGTTATAGCCAGTACAATCAAGTAAGAGAAGTTTATAAAGGACGTACGAATGGGGGCAGAGGAAAACAAACTCTCACTTTTTGCTGATTATTTTATCTTGTATTTTGAGAACACCAGAGACTCAAGCACAGGACTCCTGGAAGTGATCAAGAAATATAGTAAGATCTCAGGGTACAAAACCAAAGTCTACAAACCAATAGCCTTTGTATATGCCAATAATAGCCTAGTTGAAAAACTATTCAGAGACACAATTCCATTCACAGTAGCTTCAAAGAAAATGAAATATATAGAAATATACCTGATAAAAAATGTGAAGGACCATTACAAAGAGAATTATGAAACCCTAAGAAAAGAAATAGCAGCTGATATTAACAAATGGAAGAGAATACCATGCTCTTGGCTGAGAAGAATCAACATTTCTAAAATGTCTATGCTACCCAAACCAATCTACAGATCCAGTGCAATCCCCATTAAAATGCCAGATTTATTATACTTTGATGATTTGGAAAAAATGTTCTTCATTTTACATGGAAATGGAAAAAAAAAAAAAGAAAAAGATATAGCCAAGACAGCTATTAGTAATAAGAACAAAGCCAGAGCATCACCCTACCAGACTTTAGGCTATATTGCAAGCCCACAGTAATAAAAACAGCATGATATTGGCACAAAAATAGATTCATAGACATTTGGAACCAAATAGAAAACCAAGATGTAAAACCAATCCCTTATTCCTATCTGATCTTTGATAAACCCAACAAAGGCATATACTGGGAAAAAGAAACACTATTCAATAAATGGTGCAAGGATACCTGGATAACCACATGTAAAAGACTAAACATGACTTGCATCTTGCATCAATTGCAAAAATTGATTTGAGATGGATAAAAGATTTAAATGTAAAACATGAGATAATAAAAATCCTCAAAGATATTGTGGGAAAAACTCCTAAGGTGTCAGCCTCTGTAAAGATTTTAGGAAGAAGACTTCCATGACAATTGCAACAACAACAAAAATTAACAAATGGGACTCAATTAATCTGAAAAGTTTCTGCACAACTAAGAACACAACAAACAAAGCAAATAGACAACCTTCCAAATGAGAAAGGATATTTGCATATTATAAATCTGACAAGGATTGATGATGAGGATCTATTAAGATCCAACTTATCAACAACTAATCAACAAAGGAAGAGCTAACAATCCCATCCATCACTGGGAAAGAGACATGAACAGAACCTTCTCTAAGGAAGACAGATGAATGGCTAACATACATGAAAAAATGCTCACCATCCCTGGTCATCAGAGAAATGCAAATCAAAACCACCCTGACATGTTACCTAACTCCGGTAAGATTAGCCCACATCACTTAATCCTTAATTTGCAGATGCTGGTGCAGATGAAACACTTTTACAGTGTTGGTGGGACTGCAAACTAACACAACCTCTTTGGAAAGAAGAATGGAGAATCCTCAAAGAATTTAAGGTAGATCTCTCATTTGACCCCACAATCCTGCTACTAGGCATCTTCCCAGAAGGAAAAAAAATGATTTTATCATCAGGACATATGCACTAGATTTATTATCGCAGCTCAATTTTTAGTCACCAAGATGTGGAAACAACCTAAGTGCCAATTAACTCAGGAATGTATTAATAAACTGCTGTATGTGCACGCCATAGAATACTATTCAGCCATTAAAAAGATGGTGACTTCACATCTTTTGTATGAACCTGGGTAGAGATGAAACACATTCTTCTCAGTAAAGTATCATAAGAATGGAAAAGCAAGTATTCAATGTACTCAATGCTAATATGAAGCCAGTAGACAATCCAATTCATGCTCATATAGGAAGAAACTCATTTCAATTCTAGTTGAGGGACCAGGGAATTCTGATAGAAGGGACGGAGGTTTTGGGGTGCTCCCACTGAATGAGCACAACGTAGGGGTGTATGGAACACCTTTTGGTTCACAGTCAGGAACTCTACCTAACAGATTCAAATATTGTGATTTGATTGTTTGTACTCTCACATTAACCTGAAATTAAAAAAAAAAAAAATTTTTTTTTAAAAGAAAAAGTCATTTGAGAAATCTTCTTGAGATAAGAGACCACTGCTAGTTTTGCAACAAAAAAATTTTCTGGTTTGATGGTTAAAAAAAACTTTTTTTTTACCTTAAATTTTGTCTCAACCAAAGAAACAGGACATTTACATAAGGTTTAGTATTTTATAGTTGAATGCAGAATTTTATCTGTCTTCTTCACTCCAGTTTCCTTTTAATACAAATTTGGGGGTTGAGGGAATCAGAGAACAAGTTTTAAATTGACAAGAAATACAATTTGTAGAAGTGACTTCTAAATTTTTGATCAAAGATTTTTGAGTACACTTCTCTCCTATATGATCATTAGTGTATATGCTCCTGTGCTGGAAACTAGAAACTTTTATTTCATCAACAATTACTCCAAGCCTAGGCCCTGGAGATGATAATAAGTAGAATAAATAAAAATCCCAGGCCTCATTGAATTTATGTTCTGTGCAACTAAACTCTAAAGTTTATTAGGTGGTAAGTGCTAGTGAGAAAAATAAAGAGTAAAAAGGATTGGGAGTACTTAGGGGTATGTAATTGTAAATGGGATGATTTCACTAAGTCTTCCAGGCAGAAAGAATAGACAGTGCTGAGGCCCTGTGGGGGAGCATGCTGGATTAGGTTCACAGTCAGGAAAGACATGGAGGATAGAGGAGCAGAGTGAAAGGGGGGAGGTTTTACTTGAGAGGTCAGAGCAGTGGGCCAGATTATGACGGCACTGCAAACTACTGTAAGAATTTGACTTTTACTCTGATTGAAAAGATATCATCAGAGGAGCGACTTGATCTGAGATGAAATTTTAAAGGACAACTCAGGCTACTATAATGACTGAAGATTGTGACAGAGGTGGGGACATGTGGGTAAGGTGGGTATATAAATTACTGATGGAAACAGAGAGTTGTATGCTCTTGAATGATCTTGGATCTAGTTTCAGAGGCAGACACGCCTACAAATTGTAAAAGTGAGTACTGAAAGGGAAGTAGGAAGAAAGTGTGGTCTGAGCAATAGTCTGAGAAAAGAAGCAGGCTACCTCATTGTCAAATGCACTCCTTTCCAATTCTTCCCATTCAAGGTTAATTGAATTTATAAAGTCCTTCTGGGATGTGGAGGCACAATAGAAGAGATGAAAGTCGATACATTTTTATTAAAAATGTGTATTTTGTGATAAATAATACATAGTGTGAGTTGTCAAGAAAAGAATAGATTAATAGGTTAAAAAAAAACTTAAATTTAAAAAGTAAAAGTCAGCCATTATTAAGAAATCATCACTGTTAACATTTGTATGTATAGTCCTTTCATATATATGAGGAATTGGTTCTGGAACCCCTGCATGTACCAAAATATCCACATACCCAATGCCATAGGTTGGCTCTGCAGGATCCACCTATACAAAAAGTCTGTCCCACATACATGTCTGTGAATTTCACCTCCTACAAATATTGTATTTTGAATCCCTTTTTAGATGAAAAAAGCATACACACAAAGTCAAGCCTGTGATGTTCAAGGGTCAACTATGTTTTATTTCAGCTTCTGTGTATCTATATGTCTATCTATCTATCCATCTATCTGTCGTCTTTTGATCTACTTATCCATGAATCTCTGAAGAATTAAAAACAAAAATACTCTGTGTAAGGGGATTCTGTTTCTTCACACAAACTGTACCATTAACATTTATTTATATCATGGAATACTTACGAAAGCTATGACATTTATGCAGCATTCCCATTGTGGAGATATAGCATTATTTTACCGCATGTCATGTTAGAAAAAGTAAAATGTTTTAGGTTGTTTTGATCATCCTCAAATACAAATCTTTTAATATAATTAAAATACATATATGAATTCATTTACTAATGAATTTTGCATTTGTTTCTTGGCATCTTGGGTCTTACCCTCTCTGTTCTTATTAAGGTGCATATATACTTAACTACATATTATTTTGTTATTTAATAAGATTATTCAACATGCTCCCATATATATTGCAAATATATTTGTCATTTTTGTGTAGTAATTTATATGCCAACATTTTAAAGTGGTACATAGGAAATATTTCATTTCTTCTTTCTTTTTTTTTTTATTATTTCAGGTTAATTGAGAGTACAAAGAATTAGGTTACACTGTTTGCAGTTGTTAGATAATGTCCATCTTATAATTGTGTCCCACCCCCAAGAGGTACATATCTGAGAGTTGTTTTCTCCATCTGTAACTGTACTTCTATTTTATCCTGTGGTAATTTTTTCTTCATACATTAATTCATTCTTTTTAAAAATTTTATTCATTCACTTTTTTTCAGCTTTTAAGATTTCATTCCCATTTCCTTCTATTTCATTTCTTAAACCCAACTTAATTAACTTCAACAAGAAAGATCTAATAGCCAGTCATGAAATGAAGAAAAGAAAGCAAGAAAAAAAACCCCTATCAACCGATTAGTATATCTTTCTCGTTATACAGTAGCTTAGATATTACTGTTTTGACTTCCCAGTCTCATGAGAAAGACTTGGCTAAGAAAGACTACAACAAAGTGTTCATTAGTATGACATATGGCAAAAATAATGGAAGTGGGACCCAACAAACACATTCAGGTTAAAATCTTGAAGCTGTAATTGTAAGATAATTGCATAGTCTTATTGTCAAGCAGTTACAGCATGAGACTAATAGGATGCCAAGGGAAATGTTGATCAGTACTTGAGAGCATTAATTTTCCCCAAATTTTATTCACCAACTTGTTCAATGAATAGGCCTCTCTTCTGAAGTTGCTATTCATGTCGTGTTATTGAGCAGTCATGTGCTTTAAAGTGATCACCAAACAGAGCTGACTGAGAGGACGTGGAGTGGGCACTCAGATGAGAAAATGAGAGATGTTCATCCATAAAGTTTATTCCAAGATCTAGGAAATGCTCCTAACATCTAGTTTGCATTTCTAGCTAAATGGCAGTGACTGTACCAACAATGAGCCTCACTATAAGTGTGCCAAATAACTATTGCATTAACCATTTTTGGAAATTTACTCCAGTCAAAGAAGCTACTTTGATGTTTCTAAGAATAATTTGTAGGATTGAGCAAATGCTAAAGTCTAGGTATATTTTCTTTAACGAGTTGATTTAGGATCACAAATGTACATATTCTACTGTGAAATGCTTATGAAAAATATCATCTCAGAATATTGAAATAATAAGTATTAAGATTTTATAAGTATTTTAATATTAGAATGACATGTGCTATCTGTTGTTCTATTTTACGTGAATCATATATTTTTTCCCCAATAACTGCTAATGAGTTTATAATGAACTGTATTTAAAGGGTCTAGAAAAAGCAAAAAGAAATATCTCCATCTGAAGTGGCCAACCAGAATATGCTATATTTTAAGTAGCACAATAATTTAATTAATTAAAGAATTAACTGGCAAACTTTTGCCAGAATAAAATTGTTGATTACCAAAGTTGGTTGAAAACTAAGTTAGGTAGAATATATTTAAAGCAATTTCTTAAATTAGAATCATTCAAGAACTTCCTAAGTTCTCATTTCCAATAACTTTCCTGCAAAGTAGAATATGTATAATATTTGATCATGTGATCTAACAGGTTAACTTTATAGGCAAAGGCAAAAGATGCAGAGAGGTTTAGCGACGTTCCCCAACCCAGGCATCTTCTTGGCTTTAGAATTAAAGCCTCTTCTTCCTTCCAGGCTGACAGGACTATTTATATAAATAACAATTGGTATGCAGAGATGACACCTCAAATGAGAATCCAAGTAAATTAAAATATTTACTTAAAGATGTCTATTAGTTCTTCTTTTATACTTTCTGTTTTCTATCATGATTCTTTTAAAACATAAAATTGATCATGTCATTCTTTTGCTCAAAATCCTCTAGGAACCACCGCACTCCGATTCACTGAGGAGAGAAGTCAGTCTTACAAGCCCTGCAGAATCCTACTGCTATGACCGTTATGGCCCTGTGACCTCATCTCCCACCACTCACCCCAGCTGACTCTGCCTCCTTCTTGGTTGTTCACATTTGCCAGGCACTCAGGGCGTCTGAAACTTGGTAGTTCCCTCAGCCTGGCATGCTTTTCCCCAGATGTGCCCCTGTCTCTTTCCCTCATGTCCTTCACATCAGTGCTTCAGGACTGCTCCCTAATTTGGGGAATGAGCACCCCCTGGTCTTTTAAAAAGTTGCCAGTTCTGCAGCTCCTCTTGCTGAGTCTCATCCACTCCAGAGCTCAGAGTTCTTCCAGCCACCGGGAAACACCTACCTGAAACTGTTAATCCCTTTTTAGACTACATACTGTTTCCAGGAATACCTGGCAAGGGTTATGAGTGAGTCTGCTTGGCTCAAGAGTCACAACATCCGTGAGGTTTCTCCTGCTTGCCTCGTTTGAAATTATGTCATTATTATTACCCAGACAGTACTTTCCTTCTCCTGTAGTGTAGATTGCCTCTAACCTAGTGTATAATTTATTAATTTTGTCTGTCTCCTAGCAGAATGTAAAGTATATTCTTTGCAGTAGGGATTTTTACCTACTTGTTCACTGCTTATAGCACATTATTCCAAATAGTTCTTGGCACACACAATATATGTTTAATAATATTTGCTGGCTGAATGAATACATTAATGAAGTGAAAACATGTATGGAAATTGATGGAAGTTCATTTGAAGATGCTACATTGTGTTCAGTTAATCTTTCTTGCCCATGGAGACTGTTATGATTCAAATCTCTTCTCTTCTGCAATCCATCAAGTACTGTCAAAGTTTTTTAAAAAACAGGTCTTCAATGTATCAGAGTATGATCCAAATTTAAAATGTTCAGAAAATTAAATTTAAATGGCCCCTTTTCCATAATTTTTAAAATGTAGTTGAGAAGCTATACATAATTAAAACCTTCAGTTTCAAACAACTTGGCTTTCCAGTTTGTAAGTTCTAAAGTATCACTTCTGGGATCTGTGAAGCCATTCTATTAAACTGAAAAGAAATCAGCTTCACAAAGATATGTAAACTAGCTTCTGATGCAACACAGTTTTCCAACCTGTGTTATCTAAACATTTTGTAGATTGCTGAGTTTTTACCATTGTGGCCAAAACAAAATTTAGATTTAAGGATGAAATATGCTCCATATGAGAACTAGATTTCTTTTAGAGAGCCATTAAACTTCTACAGCCTATCTATTGTGTTTAATGAAAACAGGACGCTGTCTGTGCTAGATATGTGAAAATGAGAAATTCTGATACCTCAGAAAACTAACAGCATTTATATCTAGTGATGTTTTCAAGTATTAAAAGAATAACTTAAAAGCAAGCATTGACAAATATCCTTCAAACCAAGACATTTGTTCTTTGGTTTGGATGGATGAATCACAACATAATGTTGAACAATCACAACAGAAATTCCTTTTCTATGATGTTCCAAAACAGTCGAGCTAATTTGTATTTGCACAAGTTAAAACACTGGTTGCCCAGTAATATGCATGGTGACCAGAAAAGCTTACTAAAAGTCTTTGGGGAGTCCTGATGAGTTCTACCTCTTGGGTGTTGGTTATGTGAGTTGGTCACATAGTGAAAATCCACATACCCTTTGATATAACACTTTCATCAACAGAAATGTTGACATTTTGTCATAACATTTTGAATTGAATTCCTGAAATCGAATTTTTGAACTTTAGGAACCTTAGAGATTATCGGAATCCAATTTCTATATTTTGCTAGTAAAAATTCTGCACCTCCCCCAAATTTAAGACAGAAATCAATAGTGCCAAGGGGCATTAAATATTGAATGTTTTGATTATTCAGAAATGGAAGAAAGAGCTTCTAGTTGGGGGCTAGAGATCTTCAATATGGGAAGAGAGAGGCCATATGCCCAGGACCAGCACAAACAGAGGAATGGAGTCATAGAAGCTGATAGAGTGAGCACTCCAGCTGCCTTGGAGTGTCAGGGAGACACTCCAGGGGGGAATGGATGAAAAGCAAGGCTGGATTACAGTAGACTTTCAATTGTAGGCTTGGGAGTTTGGATTTTCTTCCTTAAATAATGAAGAGCAGTTAATTATTTTTTAGAAAGGTGATTAAAGTTTTGTTCAAGAATATAACTTGCAGTCATTTGGAAGGTTCGTGGGGTAGAAAAAAGACTAGATGAATATTTAGTCCGAATGATTAACACTTATGTGTATTACATTAGATTGTTGGGATATATAGTTTAGGGAAAGAAAATCCTACCTAAACTCAAGTTATGATTTACTGGGATGGAATGGAGAAGACAAAATAGAAAGAAGTGCTCTCTGAATTTAAGGGAATCTGAGATCTAAGTGTAGATTTCAGCCACCTCTGTCACATGACTATAGCACCAGGATAACTTCCTGGACTATACTGGAATTAGAATCACAAGATGATACATAGAATAGAGCAAAAAGCGTGACATCTCCCTGTCACTTTTTTTCATTTTTAAACCAGATTAATGTTTTTCTCAGCATTGAACACATCAGGCTGAGAGCCCCAAATTCCCATCCCTGATTGTTGCTGAAGAACTCACATGCTATGATGGAAACTAAAGTTAAAGGGTAAATAGAAAACTAAGATATTGTTAAAAACCACATATCAGTGGGAAATAAAGCAAATTTAATGTGATCACTAATAGGTGAAAATATTAAGTAAGCAATAAAATAGCTTAGACAAAAGAGAAAAATGGAAATGATTTTTAGGACCATTATGTACCAGATGGTCATGTAAGTATCTGTAAAACAAGACAAACTACAGATGAGCCCCATTATTTGTGAAGAGGAAGATAATAAACCAATTTTGATAGTATTATGAAAGCTATAGTATTTAATTGCTTATTGTTCTTATTTAATTGCTCTTGATAAAGATTGCATGATTAAGGTTTTATTTTCCTAATTTATATATAGGAGTACAAAAATTTTTACAAATATATTTTATGTATTATTTTAAAATATTTTCCCCTAAAACACTCTGCATTTCTAAGTTGTGATATTTATCCATTTTGGGCCAAATTTCTTACCAAAAACCACATTTTGAATGTAATAATGCAAATCAATGAGAAACATGATTCAATTAACAACTTTTTTAGTCATTGCATTGCAAGATCATATTTTCTAAAGTGAGTTATATCCATAGCTAGATTATTTTCAACAAAAAGTAATTTACATTTGATTTAAGGAGCATACTTTTCTCATTAAAATATGCTACTCACAAATCCACAAGACAGTGTGTTTGGGGAGGCTAGGTGTATTAAATTATACATGGTCACTTAGGGAATTGTTCAAGGAAATACTAATAGTAACAGTATAAGCCCATAGGTATTATGGTAAGTACATCCATCATGTGAGAATACTTGTCATTAATAAAGCCTTATTGCCAACTACGAAGAGCTTTCAAAGTATTTTCCACTTGAGTTGCTATATTGTCTAGCAGATTTTAAGGATTCAGTTGCTGGCTTAGGAAATTGAAAATAAATGTCAAAACTCAAAGTGTGAAGTTCTGCCTCAAATACAGTATTTAGGTTTGACTGGTTCTTGCTATAAGAGCATAAGCAAAAGTAAGATGCAGAAATGAGTTTAACTATTTGAATACAGTATATTGAATAGAGTCATTTGCTGAAAGACTACATTTAAGAAAAATAAAACACTTTTTACCAAGAGTATTCATCAAGCACTTAATCTTGTAAAACCTTACAACTAACTTGCCATCTCACTATATTGACCTTCTATTTCCCCCATGTTGTCATTTAAATTTTCATGTTTTATTCAGGTTTTTGCAGAATAATTAGTCTACTCCTTGATGGTAAAAAAGTTCTTTAAATGTTTTCCTAAACATGAATTCTATCAGAGTAAGCACTTCATAAATCTGCTTGATTCCAAATTATTTACCATCTATTAGAAAACTATTGAAAATGTCAATTGAATTAACAGCTACCATCCAAATACTTTCTACATTCTAGGCATTGTGTTGTTTTGTAAGGTTTATCTAGTTTAATCTTCAGAATATATCATTAACTTGAAAAAAAGAGATTTATACTTTGGGAAAAGGAGAGCTTTATTTCTGGTAATGAGGTTAGGGTTTACAGCCTATGGTGCCCATTCTGTCTGGCAGGTTGGGAAACCAGATTCCCGATCACAAACCAGGAACACATGCTTCAGGGTGAGGTCAAAGCAAATAGGATTTTAGGCAGAATAGGGTGGCTAAATCAATATATATATATATATGTAACAAGGTACAGGAGGAGTCATGAATATTCATGACATGGGAAAACATGTGCATGTCCCCTTGTGGTTCGTACCTCCCATCCCATTGTGGCTGGCAACCCAGTTGTAAGTTTTCTCTGTGGACTCTTTGGCTGAGATGAGTTGATTCAGTCAGTGGTGGGGCTTAGGATTTTTGTTTTTAGTTCACAGTCCCCACGTTTGGCCAAGATACGTCAGAGACAGCATTGATGGCCAAACTTGATTTTCTCCTGTTGTTGCCAGGGTGGTGTGGTTATTGGCCCCAGGTCTGTCTAGGCCCCCTGCAGGAGCCCTAGGGCCAAGAGGAAAGGTTTAGAGCCATAAAGGTTTACAGAAAATTAAATGCTCTGGGCCCAATAACAAACATGCATAAATCCCTCAAAATCTTTCAAGCAATATAGGTAAAAACCAAAAGCCAAAGATAAAGTTGTAAAATTACTTATTACATATATTGAGTTACTGTGGTCTTGGTCTTAATTACAGACTTACAGCAATTAGCTATGTAAACGTAAGCATCCTGGTAAGACCATTTGAGTTAAGAAATTTAGAAGCTTTTGTTTCTGTGTGCCCACCTTGATCTGGAGGGTCTGAACTAATACTATTTCCCTAAGTATCCCTTCCATCTTACGCTGGCCCCTCTTCCACAACAGTGCATAGGCCTGGAAGGGGAAAAGGGGTCTATTTGGAAGCAGGGAACTGGCAATAGAAATGAATCAGGCCCAATGGGATTTCAGACAAGGAATATTCACAGTCTTCATTGGATCATTTTCAGTCTTCAGGATATTGTGATTCTGGTTTTCTCAGAAGTAAAATAAAAGATGAATAATATTAATAATTTGACAATTGAAGGAAGCTATTCCATCAGGGAGGCAACTAAAAATATCATGAAGAAAATTATGACTTTTTTTTATACTCAAACAATAATGCAGGATTAGATAAATAATAAAAACCCAAACAAAAGGTCAAGACTAGGATTTAAGATTTTTTTTTTTTTTTTTTTGGCAGTTTTTTTTGTCCTGGGCTGGGTTTGAACCCACCACCTGTGGTATAAGGGGCCAGTGCCTTTGAGCCACAGGTGTTGCCCTTAATAATTATTTTTAAGACATAATTATCTTTCTCCAGTTTTCCATTTTTAGTAAATACAAATTGTAGTAGAACCAATTTATTTACAAAACAAATTTTAGTCTCATTATATGCGGCAATATTAATAATAATATTATTATTATTAAGTACAGTGAGAATAATCATTGTCTCTAGGCTTCTTTTTTAAATTGGCTGTGCTGGAACTTTATTGTTCCATAAGAAAATTTTAGATCAAACTTAAAACCTCTCAAGACAAGCCAAGGATTTGATTGCCTGTAGATACCTTTATAAATTGGATAAATTCCTCTTTTCTCAAGGTCCCAAAGTTACTTGCAGTTCCTGGACCTGTCAGAGTGTAACATTCTTTACTTACCACAGCCCAGTAGTGTTATAAATGAGGTGTTGGGTTAGTTTTACTACAGGGATTTTACTGGCTTTATCAAGTCAACCTAATTCCTCAAAATCATCTACGTATATAAAAAAAATGCCTTTCTAGCCAAAGCCTAGGTTTAAAAAACCCAATTTTTCCAGTTCTGTCCTGTTATTAAAACAATTCTTATTGAACTTATGCAAATAACTAAATTGCCAATAAAATAAGAACATTTATATATAGTTTCTAAATTTGGGAGAAATCGAGTAGAGAGAAAAATAAATGCTTCAATTGTTCACAAAAAATATATTTACCAATTAATTATAAGCTATATATAGTTCAAAAGAAGGGAAAATATCCTTGACTTCTAGAAAACAAAACATTAAAAGAATAAGGAAGGCTTTTTAAAAATGTAGTAAAAAATTAATTCCACCACAAGAATTTAATTTTTGTTCTATTTGAAGTTGGGTTAGCAATGTTCATGAATACATCAGCTTTTAAAGTGTTAAAAATTTTTTGTTTGTTTCTTTTAGTTGAAATGGTATAATTTCCTATCAGAAACCCACATTTAAGAGTTTTGTCAGTTCTTCCCATGGCTTTATTTGAAGAAGCAAATTTTAGACTGTATTTTATTTATAAGAACTGCCAGGAAGACTATGTTAACCAGTGTGATGAAAATGTGTCAAACGGTCTATAAAACCAGTGTATGGTGCCCCATGATCACTTTAAAGTACACTGCTATGATTTAATAAAAAAAAAATAAAATAAATTTTAAAAAAAGAAAAAAATAGTTAACAAAAAGTCTTAGAATAGCTATGGTTGAAGATACAACTTAGAAAAAAATTTGATTATTTTTGCATACGACAATTTAACATAAGAACCATAATTAGTATTGATAATATACACCAAGACATAACAGATTACTACACAATTTTTAAACTGCTTTTACAAACTAATGAAGGGGTACAAGGCGAGAAATATGTTAAGGGCTCCAAAACTCTGTGGTTTAGCTAAAATAATGGTAATAACCAGCCCTAGTCTCCTCCTTTACTTGATAATCATTAGTCACTGGCTCTTGTCTGCTTCCAGCTGGTGGTCATAAATATTCCTAACTTTTTGCACATAGCTGGTAGTTGTAAAGATTCTTAACTTCTCTTGTACGTGGCATCACCTTTTGAAACTCTAAAGGTAGTTTCTAAGACGTCATCTAGGCCTAGTGTTTCAGAGGACTGGCTGACCTACCCAGACCAGCAGCACATACCAAGAAACCCACTGACTGAAATCATGACCCTGGGAACAAAGAAAACAAGACATTTCCAAACCTCTATAATTTTGTCCCAAATTTTTTAGCCAATTAGCAAACCTAAATACCTAATCCCTTCGCCGTCAAACTATCCTTTAAAAATCCTGTCTGCCCAATTGAGTATTGAGAAATTCCTCCCATCTTCCTGCTTAGTGTTACACGGAATAAACCTTTGTCTGTGTAAACTCTTTTGTATCTGAAATCGTCTTCCTCCTGGGTAGGGGGCAGATGAACCTGTTTGGGTAGCAACAATTTCAGAGCATATATTCATAACATGTTTATATAAATGTAATCTAAAGAATGTTAAACACCATTTTGTATTTGACAATGCTTCCTATATAGTTCTAACATATCAAATAAGCCTAGTATGTCTCTCTTAGACGTCAGTGGCCTTAATATTTAAAAAGTTAGTTTGAGGTCAAAAATACTGAATTTATAACTTTGAACTTTATCAAATATTAAAGGTTTAAAACACTTGCTATCATAAAAACACTTGTCATATTATAGGATCACAAGTTGCTATAAAATAGGTCATTTATTCAGCCAAAGTAGTAATTTAAAGATTTTAAGAGCAAAAACTTTTTTAATAGAGAGGCAACTCAGTTTCCCAATCATAAGACCTAACAAAGATAAGCTGAAAAACACACTAATCAAGCAATAAATTTTGTATGTCTTTTCTCCTTCTCCCTATACTTTTTATCTTGCAGTTTACTCAGAAAATAAACAAAAATCTTTTACTGTATCTATTATTAAATAAAAATTTTGTTTATAAGAGAAAAACAATTTTTATTTTTGCATTAGTATATTAAATGTTAAAGTTAATTTTAATAAAACCATATAAGTAAATTTATTTAATTTTAATCTATTTGACCATCAAGATTGTTAACATCTTTTAAAAATTTTACCATTTTCCAACTTTTATATTGATTTAGTTTTATCTATGATACATTTTTTTTAAATTTTAATATAATTTTAAACCCTTAAATTAAGCAAAATTGTTTTTTCTATTTAACAAAAACCATGTTTCTGAGAAGGGAAAAGGAAAGGGACTTCAGGGGGGATGGCAGAAAAGCCTGGCCTGCTGAATTAGGAAGTCTGGAGGGCTCACAGAAACATTCAACAGCTAGATCAGCACTCTGCAATTCTTGCCAATAAAAAGAAAAGAATGTGGGTAGGAGGCAGTCTATCTGCATTCAAAACCAATAGAAAAGGACAAAGGGCTTCTTCCATGACTTAGCAATTATGAATAGGGCTGCGACAAACATTCTGGTACAGATATTTTTGTTAAGGTATGATTTTTGGTCTTCTGCCCCATGATCATATCAATGTACACAGCTATGATTTAATAAAAAAAAAAAAAAAAAATTAAAAGAAAAGGACAAAGGCATCTGGAGAAACAGAAAGACTAATCAAAAAGTTACAATTTCAGATGGAAAGAATGAATATATTTGTAGCTCTACACGGCCTTGCATCTCTGTCTCTCTTCTTTCTCACGAGAGGGACCCACGTCTAACTCTATTTGGAAGTATTCTAAGCTTTCTCTTTGTTGTTAAATAAAATTTCTCTTTGTTATACTAAAGCCCGTGTGAAGTTACTGTTGCTCTCCCTGTGCCCTGCCTGGGCTTCTCCAGCTTTACTCTTGGTTTCTCCCCATTTTTCTTTCTATTCTATTGCTGCTTTTATATCTTTGGATGTGATTGGGAATCTTAGTGCTTTCACTTCATTCAAGTACTAATTTTAAATATTTGCATTCCTCTGATTTTATTATAATTTTATATCTGTATAATTTCAGGATTTTGGTTGCCAGAAACAGAAAATGACTTTGAAAAACTGAGCAGAAGAAAAGAGAGGTGGGAGAGAGAGAGAGAGAGGAGACTTGCTGGAAGGGCATGGAGGTAGCTTACAACAACCAGCCAAAAGTCTTGATTTTGTAATAACAAGGATATAGGGCTCTCCCCTTATCTCACCAATAGTAACATGTTGCTCTTCTATCTGGTTTCTCCCCAGGAGACTACTAAAATCTTACTTAAGTCTTAATCTTTTACCTTTGTTTATCACTGACTCATCCTGTTATTTCAAGAGTAAATAATCTGTCATGGCACGTAACTCACCTTAATGGTCCTAGGGATGTAAGCTGTTATTAAAATGATGGTAAAGAAAAGTATTCAGGAAAAATAGAAGGAATAGCTACCTGATTCCTCCAAAATACTTTTCTTTTTTTTAACACATGATATTAAAAATGGCTCTCAACATAATTCTCTTCCACATATGAGGTCACAAGTGGTTTTCTCTCTCAGTGGGAGAGAAAGTTATGTCCAGATGCTACATGCAAATAATGTCACTTTTCTTTAGTTCCTTTATTTCTGGGTGGTGTCTATTTTCCTCTAGTTCTATTATGGTTCTCTGATGAGATTGTTCAACCTCTAGGCAAGTCTTGTCTCTCTCTCTCTCTTTTTTTTTTCCTGTCTCCCTGGACAGAGTGCCATGGCATCATCGTAACTCACAGCAACCTTACATCCTCTTGCCTTAGCTTCCAGAGTAGCTGAGACTATTAGGCACCCACCACAGTGCCCAGCTAGTTTTTTCGACTTTCAATGAAGATGGGATCTCACTCTTGCTCAGGCTGATCTTGAACTCCTGAGCTCAAGCAATCCACTTGCCTCAACCTCCCTGAGGTGATTACAAGCATGAGCTGTGCACCCAGGCTATAGGCAAGTCTTGTGTGCAACTCCACGACCACCACCACCAATACATCTATGTACAAAGAAGAAAAAAGATTAAATAAAATAGAAAAATTTAAATAATGTATCATATGTTATGGTAGTATTAATCATATCAACCCTCTCAGAGGTGTGTTCTAATATTTGACCTGTGATAGGAAAAGGATAATCCTTAACCTTTACTTTTACTTTCCACTATGTACTAAGAAACCAGTATAGAGATTCTACATGCTATCATTCTGTGATAGCATGAACAAAGGAAATATGGATAAAGAAAATGTGAGCATATCTACAAAATGGAGTAGAAGACCCAGAGAACTGATTGGAGATTAACTTACTTTTGAATTAATTTACCTGATTTTCATAAGTCCTTAAGATTAATGAAAGCTCTGGTCTGGATGCTCAGAAATAGTATTTTGTTAGTGACAGCCCATGAAAAATTATGGTTAGTTGTCCTTTATCAGTGCACGATTACCTAGGAAAGCTCCTATTGTTTTGAAGAAGATTAGGGAATGACTCACATTACATATATCCAATGAATCAAGGCAAATTAACCTTGATCATCAAAAGAGGACTAGGCCTTACAATCAAACTTTTCTTACTATTGTTTGAAGATATTTTTCCCCCTAGGGGACATACGCATTTTTTGAGAATAGGATTCAAAGGAAATGTAGAGTTAGACAAAAAAACAAATGAGTAACAATTTCCTAAAAACATTGCTTTTTGGGAATATAACTCATTTTTAGAATTAAGGAGTTTTGATCTATTTCTGTATCTCTTATAACATTATAGAAATTTTGGATGTACACTGGATCAAAAAGAAATGAAAAAGATTTTTAAAAATAAGAGCCATTATGAAATGCTTCTTCCATACTTGCACGTTTAAAAATCGTAACAAATGTTAGTACATTGTTTCATACATGAATTTAAAAAATCAGATCATGTTTTATATAAAAATTTTAAATGAATCAAAAGTATATGGAAAAATCTATTTGTTTTAAAACTCTTTGTATCTCTTTAATCCTTTTGAGATGACTATTGAATTGTGTGTGATGATACTTGACATATTGATTCAGCAAATCTATGCAGAGATATTTCATCTGAGGTGACAAACATTTCAGATTTACAAATACATAGAAATTTCTATACATTGATTATATGGTTATAAAATTTACTATGTAAAAATATGTTTTCCAGGCAGTGGACAGCCCTTGGATTTGCAAATTCAGGTTGTTTTCATTAGTCAAACCATTTCTGTTATTTTCTTTTTGTAGTTCTTAACTCAGAACTTAAAACAGTAGTTCTCAATCCTGGATGATTATTGGAATCATATGGAGAAATTTTAGACTCTGTTTTACTGGCTAGACACCAAATAAATTAAATGAGAATGTTTTGGGTATAGGACTCTGTCATGTATAGCCAAGATTGAGAGTTACTGCCTACAGGAAAACTATGATAAGTTTCTGATTATTTATAATAAATAAATATCAAAGGACTGTGTTTAAGATGTAAAGATAAAAGTGAATTATTAAACAAAATATAAAAGCACATTTTCCACATTGTCCTTCCATGTCATATGAAATCTATTGACACATTCTAAGGATATTTTTACTGCTGTTTAAGGAAAGTTAGACCTCAACACTAATAAGAAAGAAGAAATCTCGAGATTACACTTTAAAGAAAATCCTACAAACAGTAAAAGGTATCTTGGAAGAATTAGCTCCAGCTGCTAAGTCTGAGCTCATCCCACCCTTTTGTTAATTGATAGCATGGGTGAGATGGTCAGAGCCTCCTTGGGACTCAATGTGACACCCACCTGGTAGGGGAGTTGGTTTTATAGTTTCTCAGCCTTTCATAGTAACGAATAATTTTGACATTCAGGAGTGTATTTGAGATAAATATATGAAGCCCCAGTATTTTCTATAACATGAAGTATTTTTCTCAATATAGAGATCATTACTATACCAGGATACAACCCATCAAGCCCATTTAGCTATTTGTAAAGCTTACAATATATTTGAGAATACCTTGTAAAATACCATCAGTGCCCCACAAAGTGTGTTCTCGACTATTCATCTAGTATCTTGTAATATTTATTTCAATAGATGGCTGTAGATTGAATGGCTCAGATTGTTCAATCATTTCTTTTTCTCCTAGAAACAATGTTCAGAATAATGGCCAGATTTCTAGGTTTGGTAGTTAGAATAATGCTTTCCCCTTCCCCCTAAAAGTGATCATGTTCTATCTCTGAAACATGTGAATGTGTTATATTACCAAACAGAGGGAAATTAAGGTCACAGAGGGATGTGAGATTGCTCGTGAGTTGACTTTAAACTAGGGATTTTGTTGATGAGTCCAGTGTTCGCACACAGATCCCTAAAAGAAGGGGGAGGCAAAAAGAGTCAATAATGTCCAAGTGATATGATATGAAGAAGACTTGACCAGCCATTTCTAGCTTTAATGCTAGAAGGGACTTAACCTTGGGAATGTGAGCAGCCTCAAGAAGCTAAAAATGGATACTCCCCTGGAGCCTTTTAAAAGCGATACAGTCACACTGAGACCTTGATTTCAGCACGATAAGATCCATTTTAAATCTCTGATCTAAAGAATAGTAAGAGCCTACATTTGTATTAAGTTATCAAGTTTGTGTTAATTTGTTATAACAACTATAGAAAACTAATACACTAGATTAGATCTGAATATATTTTTAAATGTGTTTTTAATGAAGTGTAATTTACAGTTTATCACTTATAGTCAATGGGCTTTGATAAATATGTACCCATGAAAGCCACACTCCTAATAAGATATATTAATAGAACATTGCCTTTCCCATTTCTAGAATCTTTATAGCAGCTCAATTCACGATTGCAAAGATATGGAAGCAACCCAAGTGCCCATCAACTCATGAATGGATTGACAAACTGTGGGATATGTATAACATAGAGTACTATTCAGCCATGAAAAGGGCAGAGACTTTACATCCTTTGTATTTATCTGATGGAGTAGAAACATGTTCTCTTTAGTAAAGTATCACAAGAATGGAAAAGCAAGTATCCAATGTATTCAATATTAATATGAAACTAACATATAAATAACTACATACCCACATGAAGGAAAAACACAAATACATTCAAGTCAGGAGGAGGGAGGAAAAGGAAAATGGGAAAGGGGGAGGAAGAAGGAGGATTGGCAAGTTTTCACCTAAGGTGCTCCGCGTAAGGGTATACAGCACACCCACGGGGTGCTGAGTGTGTGCTCAACTACAACTTGAATTTTATCTTATAAATGAAAACAATGTAACCTAAATATTTGTACCCTTATATCAATTTGTACACTATAATAGTTAAAAAGAAAAATAATTCAAAAGTCATTGAACTGTACACTTGAAATGTGTGATTTTTGTGATACACAAAATATTCCTCAGGAAAACGGTTAAAAAAAAAAAGAAAAAGAAAAGAAAAATGTCTGTATTTAAAATTTGTTACCTCAACTTATGGCAACATACGTTGCATCACAAAATAAAATTTTGTAACACAAAATCTGTGTCTGTCATATACCCAGGTAAGGTTGACATAAGAAAGCTATGCCATGGACCCAGAAGTGTAATTAATGATAATTATTATTATTTATCATAATATGAATTTTTTTTCTGTTGTACCATCCATTCAAAACAATTGAATAAGTGAGGTGAATGATATGTTGACCAGTTTGATGTGAAGATTCTAGATGATTGTATATATAGTCAGCACATTGTACCCCATAATTGCAGTAATGTATACAGTTATGATCTAATAATTTTATTAAAATTAAGTAAAACATCAGGTTTACATCAGATCACACCTCCTCAGAAAGGTATTTCTTTGTTATCTTAATCTAAACTTTTAACTTGCAGAGTTTAAGAAAACAAAATAAAATTAAAAGTACAAAAATTTTCTGTGGAGTGTACTTGTATGTGGTACCCTTAATGATGTGGCTAAGGGGTGCCCAGGTGCTGGTGCTCTCTAGAACAGAAGGATGGGAAGAAGTGGGAATGGCCAGATTTGTCTGGAGCTCTGCCTCTGGGGTCAATGACACCTTATTTGCTCCTCTTAAATCTAACTTAGCCATCACTGAGGGCATAGGAACAAGTATGCTAGAAAAATAAGCAAGGAATTTAATTTTATTACTAAGGTTAATTTAATGAAAGTTTTAAGAAAGGTGATATTTTTTAACTGAAAATAAATGAGCTTGATTGAGTTATTAAATTGGCTTTTACTGTTATATTTTGAAAAATAATAAAACGTGTGTTGGATTCTGGTGTCTGAATTTTCCATATCTTCTCCAATGTAAATCTAGTTATTAATACTACAATCAAGATTTGTATGACTCAGTACCTGTTGCTAAGTGGTTAGGGCACTGGCCACATACACGGAGCTGGTGGGTTCGAACCAGCTGGCCTGGGCCTGCTAAACAGCAATGACAACTACAACAAAAAATGGCTAGACACTGTGGCAGGCGTCTCTAGTCCCAGCTACTTGGGAGGCTGAGGCAAGAGAATCACTGATCACTGAAGCCCAAGAGTTTGAGGTTGCTATGAACTGTGACACCACAGCACTCTATCGAGGGCAACATAATAAGACTCTGTCTCAAAAAAAAAAAAAAAAAAGAAAAAGAAAAGATTTGTATTTGAATATATTAATATATTAGTCATCAGGTCTTTCATAAATAGAATTTATTTTTCTTAGCTTTTTTCAGCCTCAAAGTTTAGGAAAGTTTTTACAGCCACCATTGGCACTGTTCATTGAATGAACATTTCCTCAGTTATCAAATTGTTTATTTTCAATCTCCAGTTTTTCTCAGTGGCCTTCAGTGGATTTCTTGCTTATATTATAGACTTCTGCTGTAGATATATATTTGATAGTGTGCTAAACGGCACATTGTTTTATAGAATTTTCCTAAGCTGTCAAATCTTTTAGCATTCCTCAGGGTCACACTTGATTTTCCTACATTCTGCCATTTCTTTTCTAATTTAGCATCATAAAATATAAGCTGCTAACTAGTCCCTGGATGGATTAAAATTTTATTATAAATCCCACATCTTTTAAGATTCTTCAACCACCCCAATCTACCATACACACAATTAATCAAATACATACATATCCCTTTGGGGGGAATCTAATATTTATTGATATTATTATGTGTAAGATATTGGGCTGAGCACATTGACTGAAGGCATTACCACATTATCCTTAGGACAGTTCCGGTAGGGAGGAATGTTACTGATTTTGTTGTATGGAAAATGAAATTAAATCATAGCAAGAAAGACCAGTTTGTATTTGTAAGATCATTCCTGAAGCGTGACTATATCATTGGCCATCCAAGTCTGACAACCACATTATATTCATAAAATAACTTGAAGGATGTCATTTAAAAGTTCTATGCCTCTGCTTATTTAGACCAAAAAAAAAAAAAAAAAAAAAAAAAAAAAAATATTTGCTCTCTGGTTAGGCACAAGATAGGAAATGTCAGAGAGGGTTCATTCAAAGAGTAGGCTGGTTAATGGTCAGATATTCAGATCTGGGGGGGGGGGTGTCTGTGGCTCAAGCATGAGCAAAAAACAAATGCCAAGTGTCATTTTTCCTTTATTGAGAAGAAAGAAGCAGAAAGGGAGAAAATCCCTAACTAAAATCCATAACAGACTCCAGCAGACAGGCAAAAACTAGTTTTTCTCTCCACTAGTTCCAGTGCAAGTAAAACATGTTGGTAGATGTCTGCTGCTCCACAGAAGAGGACTGATTTTAGGAAGGCCAGTGTTTGCAGAACATATGTCCCTGAGAAGGCTCCAAATTTCATAACCTATTCTCAAAGACAGCCAATTTAACTCAAAGAATGCATGCACTCAAGAAAACAGTAGTTTTGAGGACTTTAAATAATTAAGATTATAAAGTTTTAATATGAAATGATCTTGAATTATCAGTTTGAATTATTTATTATCAGTTTAAACCAGTTGGGGCCAGTGTCCAAACACAAAAAGAAAATATATACTTTGAATATCCCTGACAGTTTTGAACCTTTCTAACTTTTTTGAACTAACTTCAAACACTGCAATATAGTTTGAATTGATTAGCATGAACCTAATACATTAATAAATCAGAATTTGATAGATTTTTTTAAAATTCATTACTAATTTATTTCAATAGTATCCTAACTATATTATCATACCACCCCATTTCACAGTGCAAGTTATTAGTAAATTACTTTCTATAGGATGCATTCTACCTTAACAGCATATGAGGCACAAGGTACTGTATTAGGCATAGAAATATTTGTGTTCCTGAGTGCATCAGTTTGGTTCTCTGTATACTACAGAACTGAAAATCCAAACTCATTGGCTCATCCAATGTTTGTCACATGCTACATTCAGTCTTTATTTTCTTGTAGTTTTATATAAACCTCTTTTATACCTGTTTTCTACCTGTCCTTATTTGGTGTTTATTCTTAAAACACATTTGAAATTTCTTCCCTTTGAACTCAAAATTTGATTAGCCTGGAATAGCATCCTATAATTTGTTGGTCAATGAAAGTTTTTTTGTTGAAGAGAATATTTATTTTACATCTGGATGCCCACCATCGATTCCCTCTTTTTTTAACAACATATATAAGTTTCATTTTGGAAAACCACTACTTGCCTCACTCTTAATCCATTTCCTGCTATAATAATTGGTTTGTGAATAAGTACATGACCCAGTCAGAACTCATCAAAAGTAACCCAGGATTTAGGTTAGACAGAAAGATCTTCTTTTTTACTCATGGTTGAACGTGGAAGAATATAGTGGAAATTACTGTCAATGAGGAATAATCTATCCAAGGACAAAGAGCAGAGAGGGGAAGAAAAAAATCTCAATGATAGTATTTTATACTTGAATCAAAGATTTTCCATTATGAGAGCCAATATTTTCATCCTACCTTTTTTTTCCCAAAAGACAATTTACCCTAATTTTCTGTCACTTTTGCTTTTGCCTTCCCAAATAATTCCATTCTGTACTTCTACAGAGATAAGAATATAAGGCACTAGCTATAAAGAACATGTGCTTGGATCGTTTATATATTCTGCCATTTCTTTTAAATTTTGTGTATTCTCACCTACTCAAGAAAAATTAAGAAATTTAGGATATGCGGGGTTTTTTTTGTTTGTTTGTTTTTTAATTTTTTTTATTGTTAAACCATAGCTGTGTACATTAGTGCAATCACCTGAACCCATTCTAAGATGCACCATAGATGTGGCCCCACACATTACCCTCCCTCCACCAAAACCTCACCCCTCCCTTCCCCTTCCTTGGCACTTTCCCCATAGTCTTGTGGTATAGTTGGGTTATAGCCTTCACATGAAAGCTATAATTTAGCTTCATAGTAGGGCTGAGTACATTGGATACTTTTTGTTCCATTCCTGAGATACTTTGCTAAGAACAATATGTTCCAGCTCCATCCATGTAAACATGAAAGAGGTAAAGTCTCCATCTTTCTTTAAGGCTGCATAATATTCCATGGTATACACGTACCACGATTTGCTAGTCCATTTGTGGGTCGATGGGCACTTGGGCTTCTTCCATGACTTAGCAATTATGAATTGGGCTGCAATAAACATTCTGGTACAGATGTCTTTGTTGTATTGTGACTTTTGGTTTTCTGGGTATAAACCTAGTAAAGAAATTATAGGACCGAATGGCAGGTCTATTTTTAGGTCTCTAAGTATTCTCCAAACATCATTCCAGAAGGAATGTATTAGTGGGCATTCCCACCAGCAGTGTAGAAGTGTGCCCTTTCCTACACATCTACGCCAACATTTCTGGTTTGGGGACATATTCTTTCTTTTAGGGGAGGACTCATAGTCATGTGACAGACATTAGTAAGAGTATTCCTAAGGACATTTGGGTTAATGTGTGAATACCTTGAAAATTATAAATGTTTTAGGTATAAAACTGTTAGTGTTATTAATATTACCTTCCTATTATCTTTTTTTTCTTGACTAGAAGCTATGATTATACCTTCCTATTATCTTAAGAAGCATTTCACCCCATCTATCCACCAAAGTAAATATTTCAAATATGAGATCCTAGTCACCTTCTAAAAACAATGTTCCTCAAGTTTTATTGAAAGAATCACCTGAGGGCTCAGTGCCTGTAGCTCAAGTGGCTAAGCTGCCAGCCACATACATCAGAGCTGGTGGGTTCGAAACCAGCCCGGGCCTGCCAAATGACAATGACAACTACAATCAAAAAATAGCCGGGTGTTGTGGCGGGCACCTGTAGTCCCAGCTACTTGGCAGGCTGAGACAAGAGAATTGCTTAAGCCCAGAAGTTTGAGGTTGCTGTGAGTTGTGATGCCACAGCACTCTACCCAGGGCGAGAACTTGAGGCTCTGTCTCAAAAAAAAAAAAAAAAAAAAAAAGAATCACCTGGGGAGCTTGTTATACAGGTAGATTACTGGGTCCTGGCCCCAGGGAATTTCATTCAGTAAGCCTGAAAGCTGGCTAAGTCGGCTTATAAAATGTATTCCAGGTGGTTCTGATTTTGCTGGAGAAAATCTTAAAGCGCCACACTTTAAGAATCATAATTTTAAAAGAGCAATAGTATATTCTTTAAGTAAAAAGAAAAAGTGGATAAAATACTTAGAATAAACCTGTGCCTTCCCTAAAAACTTGCAGGTTTGATTGGGAAGGCAGATGGGGAGACACAAGGTGTCCACATTCTCACACATTAACTCAAAGCTTTACTTCTGAAATTCTGAAACCAATTTTGAGTTTCCTTGTTAAAAACTTAACTGCTTTCCCACCGCAATAATATCAGGTATCACTTACGTAACTAGTCCAGAAGTTATTCACCTCAGGGCCAGTATAATGGGTCTATTTTTCAATATAGTATCTTGGATAGTAAATCGTCTTTTTAATATGTATGTTGGTCTAGAATGCAGGATTGCAGTGCCAATTTGAAGCTGACTTAAGCCTGTCCACTGGCAAAAGACAAAGCACTCCTGCAAAGCTTTCTGGTTTGTTGTCTTGTATATCTTTCTTGAAATATTCTCAATTAGCATTTACATTTAGGCAACCTTCTGGGATGTTTGATATGGATGGGTACTCATTTTTTAGGAGGGACTTGTGGTGCATAATTCGTTTTAACATCTCCTTTGTTGTTAGTCCTCAAAACTAGTTGGTTAGATGTTATGGGCTGAATTATATCTCCCTCAAATCCATATATTAAAGTGCTAGTCCTGGCTTGGTGCCTGTAGCACAGTGGCTACAGTGTCAGCCACATACACCAAGGCTGGTGGTTCAAACCCAGCCCAGGCCTGCTAAAATAACAATGACAACTGCAACAAAAAATAGCTGGGTATTGTGGCAGGTGCCTGTAGTCCCAGCTACTTGGGAGGCGGAGGCAAGAGAATCGCTTAAGCCCAACAGCTAGAGGTTGCTGTGAGCTGTGATGTGAAGGCACTCTACCGAGGGTGACATAGTGAAGACTCCATCTCAAAAAAAAAAAAAATAAATAAAAAAAAAATAAAATAAAAAATAAATAAAAATAAAAAAATGAATAAATAAAAAGTGTTAATCCCTAGTATCTCAGAATGTGACAATATGGGAGACACCTCCTTAAAGTGGTAATTAAGTTAAAATAAGGTCACTCAGGGTAAGTATAACCCAGTATGATTTATGTCCTTATAAGAAGAGGAGATTTGGGCAGAGATACATGGAGGGAGGACCATGTGAACACATGAGCAGAAGACCTGGGAACAAACTAACTCTGCTGACACTCTGATCTTGGACTTCCAGCTTCCAGAACTGTGAGAAAATAAATTTCTATGTTTTCGTTCAGTCTGTGGCATTTTGTCGTGGCAGCACTGAAGCCTAATACGGGATAGAATAACGAAAGAGTTGTCTTTTTCACTTTTCTGGTTTGAAAGCAGGTGAGATGTTTGAAGCTATGGCAGCCAGGGAACAATGAGGTGACAAGGTCAACGACAAAAGCTGAGGACGCAGAGACAGAAGAACCTGGAGCTCTACTCACATTTCAGAGGGGCTGGACTGGGGACTGCCTCTCTGTACATTTCTGCTAAGTAAACATTAAATGTCCTCATGGTTTAGCCACATTTAATTGTCTGTTTTGTCAGCTGTGCTAAAAACATTCCTAATAGAAATATATGTTTGTGTCACCCAACTCTATCCTTAAGTATTAACAGTGGTGACCGATGTGTGGTAAGTGGTCAGGGAATATTCGTTGAATAAAGGATGAAGGGGTTTTAGATCAGAAACTAAGCAGCATACCTCCACGGTAATAAAATTAATTTGTGTTGTTAAGACACAAGAAGAGGTTTGCTGTGGATTTCCAGGAAAAGTGTTTCCTGGCTTTTGTGAGAGTGCAACTGGAAGACGTGTTCTCTCTGGCCTGCGTGGTTTTATATGTGGTTTTACATGTGTCTGTAAGCTGAGGATCATTGCAACCACTGTGCTGTCAAGAAGGCTGTAAATCTTGGAACAAGATCATACTGTGGAAGGGAAAGCGGAGAGCAAGAAAAATTAAGTCTGATAGTCAGTGAACTTGGGCACATCCTGCCTTTTGACTTTCATACTCCAATAAACTCCTTAATGGTTTACTCAAGATTGTGTTTGTTTTTTTCACTTCCCTTTGAGAAAATGGGTTTATTTTTTACATTTTTGTTTTATATATTTAAACTTCTGAATATTACAGGGCTACAAATGTTTTAGTTACACGGATTGCTTCTGTACAGTTTGATTCAAAGTTATAGGTGTGCCCATCACCTGGGTAATGTGCACTGTACCCATTAGGTGTGATTTTCACCGTCCCCTCCCGCCCTCTCCCACCTGCCTTGCTTTCTGTTCAGTTTTTCTACCATAAATGCATATGGGGGTTGCTATTTAATAGTGAGTACGTGTGCTGTTTATTTTCTCATTCTTTGGATACTTCACTTGGAAGAATGGTTTCCAGTTCTATCCAGGTAGTTACAAAAGGCATTAGTTCACCTTTTTCTATTGTAGCCGAGTGGTACTCTGTCATGTACTGGCACGAGAGAGAGACCTCTGGAAACCCTGCTCGAGTGGGGAGACGTGACCTGAGTGGACAGGTGGGAAATGAAGAAGAGGGACACATGCGAGAACAAAACACACACAAGATGAGAGACAGGATGGCAACGGGAGGGCCAGTGCAGCTGATGACTACAGCCAGTTGCTGAATGGTGGAAACAGCTTTGTTTATACAGTATCTTTTTTTTTTTTTTTTTTTTTTTTTTTTGAGACAGAGCCCCCAGCTGTCACCGTGGGTAGAGTGCCATGGCATCACAGCTCACAGCAACCTCCAACTCCTGGGCTTAAGCGATTCTCTTGCCTCAGCCTCCCAAGTTGCTGGGACTGTACAGGCACCTGCCACAACACTCGGCTATTTTTTGGTTGTAGTTGTCATTGTTGTTTGGCAGGCCTGGGTTGTATTCCAACCCACCAGCTCTGATGTATATGGTTGGCGCCTTAGCCGCTTGAGCTACAGGCACCGACCCTATTTATACAGTATCTTAAAAAGATTGCATAAATCTTAACACATGGGGTAGAGATCAAAGAGGAAAAGCTGTGTGCTTGTCAATAACAAAGTATGCCTGAGCCACATGACTTCTGACAGGTGAAAATGATGTTAAGGGAGGAGAAGGGGTTGGAGGTCGCTCTCTGAGCATTACTGTGGGGAGTACTGCCCAGCTACTTGGGAGCCTGATGCAAGAGAATCGCTTAAGCCCAAGAGTTTGAGGTTGCTGTGAGCTGTGATGCCTTGGCACTCTACCAATGGTGACATAATGAGACTCTGTCTCAAAAAAACAAAAAAGGAATGGTAGGTCTACTTTTAGTTCTTTTAGGTAGCTCCATCTGACTTTCTGTGGAGGCTGTACTAGTTTGCAGTTCCATCAATGGTGTATAAGAGTTCCTTTCTCTCTTCATCCACATCATCATCTGTTGTTTTGAGACTTTTTGATAAAAATCATTCTCATTGGAATTAGGTGATCTCTCACTGTGGTTTTTGACTTGCACTTCCCTGATGATTAGAGATGCTGAGAATTTTTTTATGTGTTTATAGGCCATTAGTCTGTCTTCTTTTGAAAAGTTTCTGTTCCTGTCTTTTGCCTACTTTTTTAAGGGGTTGTTTCATTTTTTTTGCTGATTTGCTTGAGTTCTTTATGGATTCCAGCTATCAGCCCTTCAGTGGATGCATAGTATGCAAACATTTTCTCCCATTAGGTAGGTTGCCAATTCACTTCTTGGCTGTGATTCAATGCAATCTCCATTGATACCAATGACATTTTTTGCAGATCTCAGGAAAGTAATTCTATGCTTCATATGGAACCGGAAAAGAACCTGAATAGTCAATGCAGAAAGGACAAATTGGGAAGCATCACTTTACCAGATTTCAAGTTATACTACAAGGCTATAGTAACCAAAACAGCATGGTACTGACGTAAGAACAGAGACCTAGAACAATGGTCTAGAAAACCCAGATATAAAACCACATCTTGCCATCTGATCTTCAACAAAGCAGAAAATAACATACACCGGGGAAAAGAATCCATATTCAATAAATGGTACTGGGAAAATTGGATAGCTTCATGTTGAAGACTGAAAAAGGATCCACCACTCACAAAAATTAATTCATGAGGAAATTAGTTTAGATTCTTGCATATTTGAAGCAGAATGAACTGATGATCATCTATGTGAATAGAATGAGGCATGCATGGGGGTGGTGAGGCAACACTTTCATCCTGGGATTATTTTTGGCTCTTTGTTCCTCAGAACACTTCTTTCCTGCTTACCTCTCACAACCCCATCAGGATGGTATAACTCAGCCTATTTAGGACTGATGGAAATTTAAGATTTTTTGCAGAATAAGAATAGCCCTAAGTGGCTCAGCGCCTGTATCACAGTGGTTATGGCATCAGCCACATACACAGAGGCTAACTGGTTCCAACCTGGCCCAGGCCAGATAAACGACAATGGCAACTGTAACAAAAAAAAATAGACTGGCATTGTGGCGGGCACCTGTAGTCCCAGCTACTTGGGAGGCTAAGGCAAGAGAATTGCTTAAGCCCAAAAGTTGGAGGTTGCTGTGAGCTGTGACGCCATGGCACTCTACCAAGGGCTGCATAGTGAGACTCTATTTCAAATAAATAAATGAATAAATAAAAAATGAAAAAATACCCCTAAGGCCCATTAGGGAAAATAAGACATAATGAATTGGACTTAATCACCAGAGCATTTCATCATTTCAAGAAGAAACCATATATCCATTAGGGAATATTCCCCACTATGCCTCCTAGGTCCCTGGAAATCTCTCATCTACTTTTTGTCACTATAGTTTACCTATTACCTGATATATACTTTGTCTCTTTTAGTTTAATGATTTGCTAACCTTTTAAAACCCCCCTCTTGGGTGGCGCTTGTGGCTCAGTGAGCAGGGCACCGGCCCCATATACCGAGGGTCGTGGGTTCAAACCCAGCCCCAGCCAAACTGCAACAAAGAAATAGCTGGGCATTGTGTTGGGTGCCTGTAATCCAAGCTACTCGGGAGGCTGAGGCAAGAGAATCACCTAAGCCCAAGAGCTGAAGGTTGCTGTGAACTGTGATGCCACAGCACTCTACTGAGGGTGACAAAGTGAGACTGTCTCAAAAACAAACAAAAAAAACCCTCTTAGCTATAAATAGCCTTTTTGATTTAATTTAAGTGACTGTCTACCAAGCTGGGAGTCTCCTATTTTAGGTAGTTCGGTGAGTAACCATATATTTGATTCTGTAAATCTTTATAGTAAAAGATACATAAAGCTTCATGTTTAGTTTTGTCTGTTTTATTTTATTTTTTCCTTTGATATAAATCCAAGTCAAGAATACAGAATAGTGGACCAGGTGTAGTGGCTCACGCCTGTAATCCTAGCACTCTGGGAGGCTGAGGCAGGCGGATTGCCTAAGCTCACAGGTTTAAGACCAGACTGAGCCAGAGCGAGACCCCATTTCTAAAAATATCCATGCGTTGTGGCGGGCACCTGCAGTTCCAGCTACTTGGGAGGCTAACGCAAGAGAATTGCTTGAGCCCAAGGGTTTGAGTTTGCTGTGAGCTGTGATGCCACAGCACTCTTCTGAGGGTGACTAAGGGCGACTCTGTCTCAAAAAAAAATTCAGAATACTGAAGAAGGAAAAGAAATGTGAGAAGTACAGGGAGGAGGAAGAAGAGAAGGAAGGGAAAGAGGAGGAGGAATATGACAGTACAGAAGAAATAAAGTTTTATTGTTGACATCAAAGAAGAAATCATCATTGATAGATTTTTAAAAATCAGCCCCTTCCTCTGCAAACAAACAGGGGTGAAAAAACAGAACAAGATCTCACATGGTGAAAAATATTTTTAAAGTTTCACAGACTAAGAGGCCACCGAAGACATGTTTCAAAGAAACCCTCCATTCTCATGTTAAACCCTAATTTCTTTAATAAAACATCTGGTTGGGGGTGTAGATTTTAAATACTTTGTTAGCCAGGAGGAAAGAAAATGTAGCAATTTCATCATTCTGAGAAAAGCATGAACAGCCTTTTACTTTGCAAAGTTTAAGAGATGAGAAACATCTTTTTACATAAGGAAAAAAGAATTTGATTGAAAGTGATATTATGAGTTTTTATTTTATAAAGGTTATTTTGCCATTAACTAGAAACAGATGACATAAAACTGAGTGTACTAGAACAGCACGTAACAAAGAGATGTCGACTGCCTGTCTTCCCTGACTTTCAGGCTTGAGAAACTTTGTTTTGTATTATTTCTTCAAGGAGGATTACTGGAAATACTGCATATTTAACTTTAACGCAAAAATGTCTATCACTGTTTATAATAGCATTTCTATCATAAATGATGAGATGACAAATTCAGCTTCCCACAGTTTTGATATCACAAAAATGATAAATGTTAGAAACAAACACATCGAAATAGAGAACTTATTTTCCACACCCCTAGGCTTGACTACTAGGAAAGGTTTCAGTTAAAAAACACAGCTTGTTATTGCTATATATTCTTTCTTCATAGCATCAGAGTAAAGGGTGTTTATTTACAAATTTAGATGGGAATGAGTAATATAAGAAAGGTAGAAGCAGCAATTATGGAGGGTTTACAGAAGAATGGTGGAAAGGCGCTTATGGTGAATTAAAAATGGTGGAAAATTGACATTTTTTCTAGACAGATGGGGTCTAATTTTCCTTCCATTGAATCTGGGCTAGTCTCAGTGACCAATGAACTTCAGTGCCAGTGACACTAAGTGACTTCTGAGGCTAGGTCAGAAAGAGCCTTGAAGCTTCATCCTGGGTCTCTGGAAATGCTTGCTTCTTCAGACTCTCCCACTTGAGAAACTGCCTCTTGGGGTCTGGTGGTGATGCAGTGAGAAGACCCAGCCACACGGAGAGACAGGGTGCAGGAGCCTGAGGTGGCAGCCCCCGCCGGAAGCCAACACTGCTGGGTATCTTTGACATCCAGTCCAGTTGAGCCTTCACATAAATGCAGTTCCAGACAATATCCGACTGCAACTCTACATGGGACTATAAGGAGAATTGCCCAACTGAGCCCTTCCTGAATTAGTAATACCTCACATTGTAAGTGAAATAAAATGGTTAAGCTGTTAACTTCCGGGGTAACTTGTTACATCAGGGTGTTAACCTGAGGAGTCTTAGTTTCGTCTGATTGCTCTCACAGTCTGCAAACTTGCAATAAACAAGCTATGCCCCTCAAAAGGTAATTTCATTTACATAAAATTCCAGAAAATACAAACTGGTCTGTAGTGACAAACATCATATCACCTGTGGTCAGCAGAGTAGCAAAGGGTGGGAGGGAGAGGCGCACAGAAGCACAGAGGCTTGGGGAGTGATATGTACACGGTTGGTTATTTAGATTGTTGTGGTATCTTTACAGGTGCATATGTAAGTCAAAACTTTTCATAAGGTGTACTCTAAATACTACATATATGTAGTTTATTGTATGTCAATTCTACCTCAATAAAGTTGTTAAAAAAAAGCAAAACCCAAAACATGTCATGTCATTATGAGGTGTGTCCTATAACTCAAAGTTGAATTTTAATTTTGATTATTTTTATTTTATTTTATTTTATTTTAGTTTATTTTATTTGTGAGACAGTCTCAAGCTGTCACCCTGGGTAGAGGGCTGTGGTGTCACAGCTCACAGCAACCTCAAACTCTTGGGCTCAAGGGATTTTCTTGCTTCAGACTCCTAAGTAGCGGGGACTACAGGTGCCTGCCACAATTCCCAGCTACTTTTTGTTGTTGTTGTTGTTGTTGTTGCTGCAGTTGTCACTGTTGTTTTAGCTGGCCTGGCCAGGTTCAAACCTGCCAGCCTTGGTGTATGTGGCCGGTGCCCTACCCACTGAGCTACAGATGCTGTCTCATAGTTGAATTTTTAATGACTGTTTTTGCTTAATGAAGAATTTCCTTTTCTCTCTCTCTTATGTCTTCATTACATCTAATAGTCAAAAAAAAAAAAAAAAAACAAAACAAACAAACCAACAACAACAAAAACTACCTAATAATATTCTTTCTCTCCACTCTGCTCTTGACCTGAATGACATTACACTGGAGAAATCAGTATTCCACCTGCATGAACTTTGCTGCTTCACCTCCTGCCCTTTCCCTCTTTCTGGGAGAAGTTGCCTTTGATGACAGCATTCCCTGGGCCTGCCAGGATTTCAGCAGCTCCTGCTCTCGGTTCCAGGGCGGACTGTTCTGAGCATGACCTGCTGGCATCAAAACGTGTGTGTGACTAAATTCTGATCTGCTCGAAACATTCTCTTACTTTAGCAACCACAGTTGTTGTTATTGTGTTGCTGCTGCTTTTTTTTTTTTTTAAATCTTAGTGCTTGAGGTATTTAACAACCACTAGTCAATATGTTAGAAATGTGTTTCTGGCACGTCAGTCAGCCCCTGCCCCCTCTCTGGTATACTGTACGTCAGGTTTGAAGCATACTTCAGTGCTTATTTCTTTTTCTTTCTTTCTTTCTTTCTTTCTTTCTTTCTTTCTTTCTTTCTTTCTTTCTTTCTTTCTTTCTTTCTTTCTTTCTTTCTTTCTTTCTTTCCTTCCTTCCTTCCTTCCTTCCTTCCTTCCTTCCTTCCTTCCT
>CAUYPK010027865.1:0-36756 GCA_963574355.1 Loris lydekkerianus
AGGAATGGGGTTGGGATCTTTCCTGCTCTAACCCTCTCTGGATTTTAAGTGTTTTAATAGTACATTCAATTGTTGCCATGTTACTGAAGTAAATGAATTATTGTTAAATGTTAAGTAAGTAAATAAACATTAGCCCTTCTAAAAAAAAAAAAAGAGAGAGAGAGATTCTCTTGCCTCAGCCTCCCAAGTAGCTGGGACCACAGGCATCTCCCACAATTTTTTTTATTGCAGTTGTCACTGTTGTTTAGTAGGCCCTGGCCGGGTTCAAACCCACCTTGGTGTATGTGGCCAGCGCCCTAACCACAGAGCTACGGGTGCCAAGCCTGGCTTAACCTTTTGCTATGGAAAACTGAGCCCCAAGAAAACTAATGCCCTCAGAAGAGAAGATACCCACCTTTGGTGTGTGATGCGCCATCCCCTGGGAACACGTAGGCATCCTCCAGTTTGGTGATGTCAAACAGACAGATGCAGAGTCCCACGTTGTACACAACCTGCGTGCAGAGGCATACACACAGACTCACACAGAGTGACCCTGAGGCCCCTCCCCAGGCAAGTCTCTCCTGAGCCCCTCACAACCACAAGCAAGCCACAATTATCTCCCTCTCTAGATGGAAATGAGTTGGGGTTCTGCTGGAGGGAACCACAGTGAGGAACCTCAAGAGAATGTGGAGGCTCTGGAAAGAGCAGAGCCTCTGGTGACATGACTCCAGATCAAGGTTCCAAGGCCAACTCCACCACTCAGTGTGGGACCACCAAGGGGGTCACATCTCCTCCCTGAGTCTCAGTCTCTCCATCTGCAAAAAATGAAACACTGGTGTACAGGTTTGTTAAATAAAGAGAAGATAATGGATGTGAAGCCCCATCCTAGCACCTGGCTCACAAGCTAGAAATAATAATCACCAGGGATCGTTGTTAGTACCAGTCATGGGAATTCCTGGTTAAACCTATACTTCCCCTAAGTCCATGCTGCAGCTCACAGCCTATAAGCATCAGAACCACAGCTAAACCCCATCATGCTCACATCTCGGACACACAGACGTGGCCACAGGGACTGCAGCTGGCAGAGTGACACATGGCCAAGGCCCTGATTTTGGGCAGAAATCCCACCGCCCCCTCCCCACACTTTAGTGTTCCAAACGACCAGCCACTCAGTGTCTCCTCATCTGCCACCAATGTCTTCACTGTCCAAATGCAAACTTTGCAGGAACTGTCCAATGATTAGTGAGAAGCTCAGAGAACTAGGAGATGGCACCAGATCCCACCAGGATGAGGCCAGAGTCCAGGTGGCTTAGAAAGCACAAGATCTTTGAGAGGCCAAAGACCTTTTCTGTGTGGCCTCCCCTCAAATGATTCAACGAGTCAAATATAGAAAGATCCCTGCCGTCAATGGAGAGGGAAAGAGAAAAATAGTAACCAAGTAAACAAATAAACAAGGAAATAAGGGCAGCATCTATGTCTCAGTGAGTAGGGTACCAGCCCCATATACTGAGGGTGGCAGGTTCAAACCCAGCCTGGCCAAACTGCAACAAAAAAATAGCTAGGTATTGTGGCAGACGCCTGTAGTCCCACCTACTCAGGAGGCTGAGGCAAGAGAATCGCCTAAGCCCAGGAGTTGGAGGTTGCTGTGAGCTGTGATACCACAGCACTCTACCAAAGGCAATAAAGTGACACTCTGTCTCTACAAAAAAATAAAATAAAAAAAGAAGAGTGTGGCTTGGCACCTGTAGCTCAGCGGCTAGGGCACCAGCCACATACACCAAAGGTTGTGGATTTGAGCCCAGGCCAGGCCTGCCAAACAAGGACAACTACAACCAAAAAATAGCCAGATGTTGTGGCCGGCACCTGTAATCCCAGCTACTCCGGAGGCTGAGGCAAGAGGATCGCTTAAGCCCATGAGTTTGAGGTTGCTGTGAGCTATGACACTACAGCACTCTACTGAGGGCGACATAGTAAGACTCTGTCTCAAAAAAAAAAAAAAAAAAAAAAGGAAGAAAGAAAAGAAATAAAGAAAGAAAAGAGTGTGGTGAGTGCTAAGGAAAAAGGGTGATACCACACAGAGTAACTGAGGAGCAAGGCAAAGGGCAGTCGTGCTCAGCTGGCCCCAAGGCTCAGACAAAGCGCATGCAAGGAAGGAATGGGTTAAATTTCCTGACAGTTAACTCTATGCTACCAGAAAAGTCCATCTTCAGAAAAACAATACATGGTTGGTAAGACAACATTTTATCCCAATTTTACAAATGGAAGCTGAGACCCGGAGGTGGTAAATAACTTGCCTAAGATTGCAAAGTAATTTGGAAGTACTGAATCTAGCACTTCCCAGCTACAACATCCTTTTTCAAGCCCATTTTCTCTTTTAATCCCCTTCGACCCCCCTACTGCGAGCCCGTGGGCGTAGTACCTTGTTGGCCAACTTCTTGTTCAGCTCCTCAGCAATGGAGTCGTTGAGCTTCCTCTCGAACTGCCACGGGGGGATCCGCACGGTGTCCACCATCTCCACCAGAACGAACATCCCGGCTTGCGCTGGGGCTCTAGGAAGGGGAGGGCCAGTCACACACCAGGGCCTGGGGCCGGTGGGGAGCCCCGAGCCCTTTCTCGCAGGTCCCAATCTCTGGACCCCGCCAGGCTGCAGTGAAGACGGGGGGGTACAGCCTGGGGTACCCGGAGCAAAACAGGCCCAGCTGCGGTCTGCGCCAGGGGTGCGCGCCCCCGCCCCACCACGCGTCTGCAGCTAGCGCCGCCACCACTCACCATACTACAGCACACGACAACCCCGAGATTGCACGATTGTCGACTCCATTCAGAATCCGTCGCTTCCGGAGAGATGGCCAATGAAAAGCCTGTGCCCGCCCCCCGCCGCGGGGCGGGGCCGCCTACCGGCTCGGGGTGGAGCCTTGGGTCCTCAGCGCTTTCTGGTTGCTAGGCGACTCCCGGCAATCCCAGTCGGGTCACCTAGCGACTGGCCTGTCTTCTCCTGGTTGGTCTCAAGCCATTCTCTGCATAGCAACCAGGGCGACCCTCTCAAAACGCAAACATATATAAATACCATCTTTTAAGTAAAAGGAAAATATGCAAGGGCAGGCGCGATGGTTCACGCCTGTAATCCTAGCACTCAGCGAGGCCGAGGCAGGTGGATTGCTTGACGTCAGGAGGTCGGGACCAGCCTGAGCAAAAGCGAGACCCCGCTCTCTACTACAAATAGAAAAACTGAGGCAAGAGGATCGCTTGAGCCGGAGTAGGACGTTACTATGAACTATGACGCCATGGCACTCTACCCAGGGCGACAGCTTGAGACTCTGTTAAAAAAAAAGAAAAAAGAAAGAAAGAAGGAAGGGAGGAAAAAAAAAAAGAAAAAAAAAGACAAGACGCAAATATAATCTGTTTATATTTGTTTATATCCTGGCTGACAGGTGGCTCACGCCTGTAATCCCAACCCTCTGGAGGCCCGAGGTAGGTGGATTGCTTGAGCTCAGACGTTCTAGATCAACCTGAGCAAGAGCGAGATCCTGTCTCTAAAATTAGCCAGGCGTTGTGGAAGTCACCTGTAATCCCAGCTACTAGGGAAGCTGAGGCAAGAGAATCGTTTGCGCCCAAGAGTTTGAGGTTGCTCTGAGCTGTGACACTAAGGCGCTCTATCAAGGGGGACAAAGAGAGACTCTGTCTCAGAAACAAACAAAAAAAAACCCTTCATGCCTCCCCAAGCCAGCAGAACTGACAAGAAAGGAGTTCTGATGTGATGGAAACGTTCTGGATTTTCTTCAGGTGGCAGTAACATCGATTTATACAACTGTCAAAACTAATTAAACTAAATGCTGCCTTAAGAGATAATAAATGGGGCTCAGCGCCCGTAGCACAGTGGTTACCGGCGCCAGCCACATACACCAAAGTTGTGCGGGTTCGAACCCAGCCTGGGCCAGCTAAACAACAATGACAACCGCAACAAAAAAAGAGCCAGGCGGGGGTGGCTCCCGTGGTTCAGTGAGTAGGGCCCCGGCCCCATATACCGAGGGTGGCAGATTCAAACCTGGCCCCCGCCCAACTGCTGCGACACAACAACAAAAAAATAGCCCGGCGTTGTGGCAGGCGCCTGTAGTCCCAGCTACTTGGGAGGCTGAGGAAAGAGAATCAGGTAAGCCCAGGAGCTGGAGGTTGCTGTGAGCTGTGACACTGTGGCACTCTACCTTTAAGATTTTTATCTCAAAAAAAAAAAAAAAAAAGAAGAAGAAGAAGAAAAGAAAATGACATTGCCTCAGGGTTGCAAACTCTTTAAGAAAAATGTATCCATATATCCATGTATTGTATAGAGGAATAAAAATTGAGTTTACTTCAAAAAAAAAAAAAGAAAGAAAGAAAGATAAACTGGGCCTTGGACCCAGCTTCAGCACAGTTTTTTGGGGGGAAGGAGTGTGGATTGAAAGAGAGAAAAACTGAGTTTGTGGTTTTAGGTAATCAAAAGAATTTCAGCTGATTTACATGGAAGATGAGAACTGGTAAGCTATGAAGTTGGAGACCTAAGCAGAGTCCAAATCAGAGGGCCTTATTGTTATAATATTAGCATCTAACATTATCGAGCACTTATTATACATTAAGTACTGTTTAAGTGCTTCACATGCATTAACTTTTATCCTTACAACAGCTGTATAAGGTATGAGCTATTGTCTTATGTCATTTATCTCACTATCATTTTTATCATTCTCATTTACCTCAGTGCCTCAGTTTGCCTCATCCTAGGCAAAGAGAGGTTAAGTAGGTCATTCAAGGTCACATAACCAGTAAGTGGCAAAGCGGGGCTCAGGCTCCAGATCCTCCATCCTAAACGTTGGTTCTGCCCCCACCACAACATTAGCCTTAGCACAGCGAAGGGAAACTTTAGAAGGTTAGGACTGGGAAGTGACACACGGACACATCAGTGGATGGGAAGGGGCTAAAGTGGAAGCAAGATCAGGGAGAAGGTTATCATGTGGCCCTGGCAAGAGGAGGCCAGAGCAAGGCTGGTAGCCAGGGAGAGCAGGTTGAGTGGAGTCCAGAGGCCTTCAGAGAGTAGAGTGGGTGGGATGGTCTGGGTGGTGGCAGGAGTGGGAGGAACTAATGCCTGGGGCTTCTGTGCTGGGAAGCTGGAGGGGGGCCAGCCTGCAGGGGAGTGTTTAGGGTGTTGGGTTCCCAGGCTTCTGCTCCAGTATTCAGCTCACAGGACTGCAACAACGATTTACAGGCACATGTGTTTTATTCATTGGTAAAGACAGGCATCAGCCTCTTTATTAATTCTCCACATCACTCCATGGAAGGTTTGGGTGTCTTACAAAAACACCCAATGACTTAATCCGTGACAGCAGAGGACTTCTCCATCACGTCCCTCCATATCCTCTGGCCTACCCCAGTGCAGTGCCTGGCTCGTATCTGGGGCTTGTAAATATTGTTTACATAAATGAACAAAATAAAATAAAATAAATGATCAAAAAGATAACAAAATAACTACTGAGGGCACAGGAGTGGTAGAGAAATGGGTTTGGAAACTAATCAAGGCAGGATGAGGAGAGTCAAATGGGGTGACCAGACCAGGGGCCCAGAGCTTCCACAGTGCCTCAAGGCCTCTGGAAAAGGGAGGTAATAATAGAAACAGTCTCAAATGACTGTCCATCAGGAGAGCACAGGCTGGGAAAGACATGATATATCATAATAGGAAAACATGAAGGCATGGCTCGGCGCCTGTGGCTCAAGCGGCTAAGGCGCCAGCCACATATACCTGAGCTGGCGGGTTTGAATCCAGCCCAGGCCCGCCAAACGACGACAGCTGCAACCAAAAAATAGCCGGGTGTTGTGGTGGGTACCTGTCATCCCAGCTACTTGGGAGGCTAAGGCAAGAGAATCGCTTAAGCCCAGGAGTTGGAGGTTGCTGGGAGCTGTGATGCCACAGCACTCTACCCAGGGCGACAGCTTGAGGCTCTGTCTCAAAAAAAAAGAAAGAAAGAAAGAAATGAAGGCATAAAAAAAGAATGAGAATTCTCTTTGCGTTGACATAGAGTGATATTCAGGATATATTTATTGCTAAATTTAAAAATCCAAGCTGGGTGCAGTGGCTCTTGCCTGTAATCCTACACTTTGGGAAGCTCAGGTGGAGGACTCTTTGAAGCCAGGAATTGAAGACCAGCCTGGACAGCATAGTAAACTCTATCTACACATAAATACCTTTTTTTTTGAGACAGAGTTTCACTATATCGTCCTCCATAGAGTGCTATGATGTCACAGCTCACAGCAAGCTCAAACTCTTGGGCTTAAGTGATTCTCTTGCCTCAGCCTCCCAAGTAGCTGGGGCTACGGGTGCCCACTACAATGCCCTGCTATTTTTTTGTTGTAGTTGTTGTTGTTTAGCAGTCTCGGGCCGGGTTTGAACCCTCCATTCCTGGTGTATGTGGCCAGTGCCCTAACCATGCAGCTATGGTGGCTGAGCCACACATAAATACTTTTAAAAAATTAGCTAGATGTGGTGTTGTGCACTTGTAGTCCTAGCTACTTGAGAGGCTGAGACAGGAGGATCCCTGAAGCCACGGCATGCAAGGTTGCAGTGAGCTATGATCACAGTACTACCCTCCAGTCTAGGTGACAAAGTGAGACCTTATCCCTCTAACAAAAAGTCCAGGCAAGGTGCCTCACACCTGTAATCTCAGCACTCTGGCAGGGTTAAGACCAGCCTAAGCAAGGCCAAGACCCCATCTCTACTAAAAATAGAAAAATTAGCTGGGCATTGTGGCGGGTGCCTATGATCCCAGCTACTTCAGAGACTGAGGCTAGAAGATGGCTTGAACCCAGGAGTTTGAGGTTGCTGTGAGCTAGGCTATAGCCATGGACTCTAGCCTGGGCAACAGAGTAAGACTGTCTCAATAAAACAAAGTTAAATAATAAATAAATAAAGTTAAATAAGTAAATTAAAATGCAAGGTGCAGAGTAGTATACATGGGATGTCAACATCTGTGCAGAAAAAGAGAGAAAATTAATTATAGTTATATAATGCGAGTTTCTGCAGAAAGCAGCTCTGGCAGGGTACATGAGCGATGGATGGCACTGGTTGTCTCCAAGGCAAGGAACAGAGTGCCTGAGGAGTGGAGGTCAGCACTGGGAGAGGAGGGAAAATTTTCTCCCTAATGCTCTTTGGAAACTGATGTTTGGAATTATGAGAAAATACTACCTGTTCAAAAATGAATAAAACTTAAATTAAAAAAAAAAACAATTAAGAGGGCAGTGCCTGTGGCTCAGTGAGTAGGGCACTGGCCCCATGTACTGAGGGTGGTGGGTTCGAAACTGACCCCGGCCAAACTGCAACAAAAAAAAGCTGGGCTTTGTGGCGGCTGCCTGTGGTCCCAGTTACTCAGGAGGCTGAGGCAAGAGAATCGCCTAAGCCCAGGAGTTGGAGGTTGCTGTGAGCTGTGACACCACAGCACTCTACTTAGAGTGACAAAGTGAGACTCTGTCTCTAAAAAAAAAAAGAGAAAGAAAAGAAAAACCAATTAAGACCTTTTTTTACATCTTAAAAATAATAAAAGATTCTCCTGGCCCCCTTTCCCTCCAGGGAGTGCCCCATTTTTCTGCTCCCTTTATCCGTAAAGGTACTTAAAAGACCAGAGTGGCCTGTACTTGCTGTTCCCAGCTCCTGTCTTCTTGTCCTCTCTCAGCTCCCACAGCACAGGTGAAGCTGCCTGCTCAAGGTCACCTATGGCCTCATGTGGCCTAATCCAGTTGTAATTCTGTCCTCAAGGTTCACTCGCTCCTCCTTCCGACATCCTTCCTCTGAGCCTCAGCCAGGTCTTCCGCCCACCTCACAGGCTGCTCTCCCTACTCTCAGGTGCTGGGGCACCAGGTGACTTTCTGTTCTGTCTACACTCCAGCCGGTGAGGCCTTGGCACAGCACCCAGCACCTGTCCTCTCCAGCCCAGCCACCCACCTCCTCCACAGCTCCATTTGGTAACTGAAGCCTACCATGGGCCAGGTTGTACCCCATCTCTCCCTCCCCACACTCCTGTCAGACTTCCCCATCCTCTGGTTGCCCAAACCCTGGCATCATCTTCTTTCTCTCTCAGCCCCACATAAGCCTCTGAGCAAATCCTGTTGTCACTACCTCCAAAATGCATCTGGAGTCCAATCTCTCCCCACCACCTCTCCACTGCTACTTCTATTTTTTTCTTCTTTTTGAGACAGAGTCTTACTTTGTCACCCTCAGTAGAGTGCTGTGATGTCATAGCTCACAGCAACCTCAAACTCTTGGACTCAAGTGATTCTCTTGCCTCAGCCTTCCAAGTAGCTGGGACTACAGGCTCCTGTCACAACGCCCGGCTATTTTTAGAGATGAGGTCTCACTCTAGCTCAGGCTGGTCTCAAACCCGTGAGCTCAAGCAATACACCCACGTCAGCCTCACAAGTGCTAAGATTACAGGCGTGAGGATGGCACCTGTGGCTCAAAGGAGTAGGGCGCCAGCACCATGTGCCGGAGGTGGGGGATTCAAACCCAGCCCTGGCCAGAAACTGCAAAAAAAAAAAAACTACAGGCGTGAGCCACTGCACCCAGCCCACCACTGCTGTTTCTGGGTCCCAGCCCCCTTAGCCCTCGCTGGGGCCATTGTGGCAGCCTCCAGGCAGGGTTCCATGTCCCTGCCCTCGGCCCATGCAATATGTACTCATCACAGACACCAGGAAGACACTGTTCAAGCTCCTCCTCTCAAGCCCCTGCAAGGCCCCATCTCCCTGAGCCCAGGGCCTCAAGATAACCTTCAAAGCCCTTGGGGGGGCCTCTGCCCTTTGTCGCCTCCAACCTCAACCCTCACTCCTCTGCCTGGTGGCTATCTCTCAAATATCCTAGGGACCCTCCCCTCTCAAGGGCTCTTCCTGTGCTGTTTCTCCTCACTGAACACCCTTCCTTTCACCACCCCACTCCTTCCTCTGCTGTTACCATGTTGAAACTTTGAACCAGTCCCCATTTTTTTTATTTATTTATTTATTTATTTATTTATTTATTGTGGTTTTTGGCTGGGGCTGAGTTTGAACCCGCCACCTCCGGCATATGGGACCAGTGCCCTATCCCTTTGAGCCACAGGCGCTGCCCCACCAGTCCCCATTTGAAAGCAAACCACCTACCACCATCCCACACTTCCTTGTTTAATAGTTTTCCCTAGCATTTATTTCCTTCTAACATGACATGGTTTATTTATTATGCTGTTTTATTGCTGGCCAGGTGCAGTGGTTCATACCTATAATCCTAGCACTCAGGGAGGCTGAGGCGGGAGGATTGTTTAAGCTCCAACTTGAACAAGAGTGAGACCGCGTCTCTACTAAAAATAGAAAAATCAGCTCGGCAGCCATGCACAGTGGTTATGGTGCCAGCCACATACAAACAGCCTGGCAGGTTCGAACCCAGCCCAGGCTAGCTAAACAACAATGGCAACTGCAACAAAAAAAATAGCCAGGCATTGTGGGGGGCACCTGTAGTCCCAGCTACTTGGGAGGCTGAGGCAAGAGAATTGCTTAGGCCCAAGAGTTTGAGGTTACTGTGAGCTGTGATGCCATAACATTGTAGCCTGGGAAACAGACCAAGAAAGGAGGGAAGGAAAGGAGGGAGGGAGGGAAGTAAGGAAGAAAAGGAAAGAGGGAGGGAAAGAGAGAGAATGCCCTTTCATGGAGACAAAGACATAGGCTGAAGAGCCATTGGGAGATTCTAGAAGGGGCCTAAACAAAATGTCCCCAGGATGTTACTGTCTATTTTGGCTTGGGCAGAAAGTAAAATGTAGAAGGTCACTAGGTGGGGCCGCTGTGGTGAGGCCCTCCTCTGGGGGGACCAACAGGAAAATAGCAACATATAGGGAAGATCATTTCAAACCTAGTTATAAAGAAAGGTCATGGGGGGGGGGCGCCTGTGGCTCAGTGGGTAGGGCACCAGCCCCATTTACCGAGGGTGGTGGGTTCAAACCCGGCCCCGGCCAAACTGCAACAAAAAATAGCTGGGCAATGTGGCGGGTGCCTGTAGTCCCAGCTACTCGGGAGGCTGAGGCAAGAGAATCACCTAAGCCCAGAAGCTGGAGGTTGCTGTGAGCTGTGTGATGCCAGGACACTCTACCGAGGGTGACAAAGTGAGACTTTATCTCTACAAAAATATAAATAAAAAATAAATAAAGAAAGAAAGGTCACATGGATAATGTGATGGCGAGTGACAGGGACCAATGCTTTAGCCAGGGGATCGAGGACTGCCTTGCTCAGAAGGTGAGGACAAAGGTGAACTTTAAGTTCACAGCTACAGGGTGCCCAGGCATGTGGGCCAATGGAGATTTGGCTAACAGCCTGGGCCTGGGGTCAGACTGGCTGCTCCAGACCCAGGATGTAAGGACAGGGTGCAGGGGAGGTGGACTGTGGGCCAGAGCCCTCCACCCACTCGCGGAGAGCTCATCACAGTGACCTGGAGGGAGTCCGAGCAGCAGCTGCAGAAGGAGGCCAATCCCTGAGGGCCAGGGCCTCAGTTGGGGGAGTGCCCAACCGTCATTGTCCTACTTGCACTGATCTCTACCCAGACAGGGTGCAATGTACTCCCCCACCCCTACAGAGAGGTTCTGCCAGTCTGCCTGCTACGCTGTTTGGACACAGGGACATGTCATGCCTTCCCCTGTCATTTCAAATAAGGAGCAGACTTCTCACCAGGTCCCCCAAACCTCACAGAATGTGGTCCCTGCCCCTCTCCTCATCCCTGCTCCAGTTGCATCTGCAACTTTAGGTTGAACGTGCCGAGTTCTTTCCTGCCTCTGGGGGCTCACCTATGCTGTTCCCTTTTCAGAAAACACTCTTCCGCTGCTTTTTACAACGCCTGCTCCTTCTCACCCCTTGGGCTCAGCTTACAGGGCCCTTCTCAGAGAGGTCCTTCCTCAGCCCACAGGTTCAGCAGATGGACGCCTCCCTGCTGGTCTAGGTCATCTCACCCTGCTTGCTTATTTTTCATAATTTGTAATTATACGTTTATTTGTTCCTGTATTTGGTATCATCACTTGCTCTCTAGATGACACATGAGCCTCGTGAACTCAAGGATCATGTCTGCTTTGTTCACTGCTGTATTTCTAGGGCCTAAACTGGTACAGTAGTACATAGTCAAGAAATATCTGCTGAGTGTATGAATGAATGAGCAAATGAGTGGTAATACCTGCAAGAAAAGGTCTTCTGTGGAAGAAGGATGGTAGTTAGATAGGAGGGACAACTGGGGTGCCAGGAAGGAAGAAGGCAAAAACGTTAGCACAGGCTGGAGCTGAGTCCCATGGTGGAGGAGACAGCCACCCAGGGGACTGAAAAGGCGTTTCAAAGGCAGCATGGTAGAGCAGAAAGACTTTGGGATGCCTGGAGTCAGAGACCTGGGCAACAGAGTGAGACCTCATCGCTACAAAAAAAAATTCAAAAATTATTCAAGTGTGCTGGTGTGCACCTATAGTCCTAGCCACTCAGGAGGCTGAGGCCAGAAGATCACTTGAGCCCATGAGTTGAAGGCCGCAGGGAGCTATGATGACACAATTGCACTCTAGCCTGGGGCCAGAGCAGGACTCTGTCTCTCTCTCTTTTTTTTTTTTTTCCTGAGACAGAGTCTCACTTTGTTGCCCTCAGTAGAGCACGATGGTGTCACAGCTCACAGCAACTACAACTCTTGGGCTTAAGTGATCCTCTTATCTCAGCCTCCCAAGTAGCTGGGACTACAGGTGCATGCTGCAATGCTTGACTATTTTTTTTTTTTTTTTAGAGACAGAGTCTCACTTTGTCATCCTTGGTAGAATGCCATGGCGTCACAGCTCACAGCAACCTCCAGCTCTTGCGTCAGCCTCCCGAGTTGCTGGGACTACAGGCACCCGCCACAATGCCCGGCTATTTTTGTTGCAGTTGTCATTGTTGTTTAGATGGCCCAGGCCAGGCTCGAACCCGCTAGCCTCAATGTGTGTGACTGGTGCCGTAAACACTGTGCTACAGGCACAGAGCCAAGGGTATGATATTTAGGTTACATTGGTCCCACTTCCAGGGTAAAATTCCATTTGTAGAAGAGCCCCTTACCCAGGGGGCGTGTTATATTTGGCATGTTTCTTAACCTGTCCATGTCTGAGGTGCCTCATCCTCTCTGAAATGACACCAATGCAGGGCAATGCCTGTGGTTCAGTGGGTAAGGTGCCAGCCCCATACACCAAGGGTGGTGGGTTCAAACCCAGCCCCGGCCAAACTGCCACAAAAATACAGCCGGGCATCGTGGCGGGTGCCTGTAGTCCCAACTACTTGGGAGACCGAGGCAAGAGACTCGCCTAAGCCCGGGAGTTGGAGGTTGCTGTGAGCTGTGTGATGCCACGGCACTCTACTGAGGGCAACAGAGTAAAACTCTGTCTCTACAAAAAAAAAAAAAGAAAGAAAGAAAAAGAAAAGAAATGGCACCAATGCATAGAGGTCTATGTACCTTAAAGGCTGCAGCAGTCTGGACCTGGCTGCCATCGATGGGCTGGCAGCTGATAACTGGAACTAAGGGAGAGGAGCCCCTAGGACTCAGGGTTGCAGGGCTCTCACCCACCTCTTCAGTTTCTGCCAACTCGGGAGGCTTTCGAGAAGATGTGCTTTTGAATTCTCAGCTTTTCACAAAAATAGCCTCCACAGCCAAGCCCCTGGTTTCAAGCAGACGATTTCTTTGTTACTCAGCTGCTGGTGGGTGGGTGGGTGGTGCCGAGCTGCTCTTTTCCTGAATGAACAGCTGTGCCCAGGGTGGGGCACAGTGACAGCACTACTCCAAGCTGCAGCCCCACCTCCACTCACTGCTCTTGGCTGCCTGGCAGGCCCTGGCATGTGTTTACTTGCCCACCCAGAAGCCCACCCAGAAGCAGGGGTCTGGGTGCCAAGGCAAGGGTCAGGGCCTCAGCCACAGCTGCAGGGCCTCAGCTTCCTCACAGCTGGCCTCCAGGGCCATTTGCCCTGGCTACCCACCTCACACCCTTCTCCTTCCCTCACTCGGCACAGCCTGCCTCCCTCCTGTCCCCGGCCATACCCAGCTCATGCCCACCTGAGAGCCTTCTGATGCCCATACCCCTTCCCTGAGATGTCTTCTCTTTGGGTTCTGAAGAGGCTGGTTCTTCTTGCCACCTGAAGCTCAGAGAAGTCCTGATGGCCACTCCCCGACCCATTGGCTTGTAAATCCAGCACCACCAACTCAGGGGCCACAGACAGAAGAGCTGGCTTGGGGAACAGCATTCCATCCCAGGTCCCAAAAATTGTTCTGGTTGGCCAGGCCTTGGCAGGGAGGGGTCCTGCGGGAAGAGGTGACTGCCCAGGCGAGAACAGGGAGGCAGGTCCCATAGCAGATGTGGTAGTGAGGGTGGGGAGGGAAAATCACAGGTGCCCACCACAGCTCCAGTCCTTCTGGAAGGAAAGAGGGCGAGTTTGAAAAACATGGGTGAAGACCAGCTTCGGGCCCTGCTCAGTCACTATCACTCCCAACCTGTGTGACCCCCTGAGCCTGCTCTAAGAAGCAGGTGAGGTGATGCCTGTGTGGGCACTGCAAAGTATTATCTTTGGAGGAGAGGAAGGCGAAGGAGGAATAGAAGAACTTAAAGGCAGAGAAATGATCCTCTGGGTAGAGTCTGCCGATCGGGGTGGAATACAATTGGGAATACAATCCAGACTCTGGTAAGAAGGGACAGCATTTATTACCAGACTCTTGTAGAATCAGGAACCTGGACTGTCTGAGCCTGACAGTTCTGGGAAGTTCTGGAAGGGCAGGGATATGTGCTGGCATTGCATGGCCCTGGGTTCAAATACCCTCTAACCAGCTGAGCCAGCGCAGGCAAATCCCTGTCCTCTGAGCTCCAATTTCCCCACCAGTATCACAGGGATGACAAAAATAAATTAGTGAGTTGTGAGGTTTAAATGAGGGCAAAGTATGTTGCCTGGCGTGTAGGAAGCTTTCAATGCATCGCAGCTATTTTTATTGGCTTTTTGTATTTCTCCTGATTGTTTCCCTTTTAACTACCACCTCCTTTTTATGTTAATAAGACTTCTTTTGAAAATGCCAGTCTGCTCCATTAGTACTTGGAGACTGCAGGGAGAGACTTCCTTCTTCCTAAACTGAGGCTGAGGAGAAGGGGTGGGAAGGAAGGAAAAAGGAAGAGAAACCCCTCTGTGGAGGCTGGAGGCCTGGCCCTGGAGGCTCATGCTCTGGAACCTCCAACTGCCCTCTCAGTGGAGGATCAGAGTCACAAGTGACTGGCCCTGGCCCAGTGTCACACAGCTTGAAAATGCCAGAGCACGTCAAACCAGGGCTTGTCTGTAATATCTCAGAGGCCTTCTGTGAGCCAAGTCAGGAGATGGACCTGAGCACAGCATCATACCAATGACAGGAAGGGTCTCAGCCTGGAGAGAGGACTGCCTGGGAGGCTCTGGGAGCCTGGCTTAAGAGCCCTTGGGAAGTAAAGGTGGCTGTCTGCTGGGAGCCTATGGGCTGGCTCTCACCAGCGTACAGGTCCCCCCCCCCAGTGCATTTGCACACTTATACACTCACTGCATACTCACCACCCCCCTTGCTCTCTAATTACCAGGAATGCAGCTGTGCCCAGCTCTTCCTCCCCTGCATTACTCAGCTCTACCCAGACTTGGCAGGGCAAATTATACAGTGGCCCAGCAATAAAAGCCACTTTCCAAAAAAAGAAGCTTTAGGGCCCTTGAGAGACACAGCTGAGTCTCTCACCTGGTGGTGCCTGACTCGGGAGGTGGTGTCTGGGCCAGAGTGACAGAGCCTGGTGTCCCTTTAAGTAGGGAGTACAAATTCCCATCTCAGTCCCTCCCTCCTGCTCTTCCTGACGTCAGCTGGAAGGCGTGTGTGAGTGAGTGAGGGGCCCGAGGTGCCGCCTGCACACACAACACACACACTCACACACAACACATCTTCCAGACCCGTCCCCTGAACGCCAGCTCCACACGCCAGAGAGAGGCTGGGTGCCGACACCGCAGGAGGCAGTGCCTGGACCTGGGAGAGGTAAGGGGCTGCATAGGGTCTGAGGGCCCCCTTGCTGGACACTGGATTTGGTGGAGTGAATCGGGGAAGGACAATGTGGGGGGCGGGTTGCCAGCCTGGAAAGGTGGGGGCCCAACCAGCCCAGTTCATAGGGCTTCTGTCCCTTCCTCCCTCCCTCCTCCTCCCCTTGGCTCCAGAGGGAGCTGAGGCTGTGCAGCTCCCCATGGGAGAATGTGTCTGTCTGTGTCTGGGACTTGTGTCTGGCTTGGGAGGCACAGAATAGCAGATACCTACCAAGCCGCAGCCTCCTGTCAGGGAACCGAGGGAGATATCACAGCGCTGCTTCCAGAAGCTGAAAGAAGAGTGCAGCAGGAGCATCCTTGGTCTTTCCCCAGGAATCTGGGGCTCAGGCTGGGAGGGACTTTCTGGGGCAGGCTGATAGTTGGACCTGGAGTAGCAGCTACCTTGTCTTGACTGTATTTTCCCCAGTGTGATGGGGACAATTGTGGGTAATTGGCTTGGAGAGGTGGCTCCATGTTAATATTTTCTTTGCTTGGGAGCCACCCCCTCCCAAGAGAGCTCTGGCCTCTCCTCTGCCTGCTGGTCCCGCCCTTCTCTGACCTCCGCCCTTGCCAGAGCGCAGCCCTGCAGCTCGGCTGGGCAGGGGTGATAAACTAGGGCCTGGAGGGCCACCCTCGTCATGGGATGCAGGGACTCAAGGCAGCCTTGGCTGGTGCCAAGCCCCTGACTGACACCTGACCCTGGCACAAGGAGCTCAGGTGGAGATAAAGGGCGATGCTGGCATCCACCAGGAGACAGCAGGTTCCTGCCAGGCTGCCAGCCTGCTGGCTCTTCCCAGGGAGAGGGGAGGGGGACGCAGAGTGAGAACAATAATAAACACAGAGTGGGAACTGCTGCAGTGCTGGGGCTGGGGGAGGGGAGGAGGAAGCGTGCCCAGTGGGGAGGGCAACCTCTTGAGAGCCTGGCACCATGCCCAGGATGGGATCCAGTAGGGGCCTATCCCTGGGACAGGGGTCTCCAGCCCGCTGGGGGATGGGGAGCTAGTTTCCCAAAGCTAACTCCATCCCACAGGCCTTTGGGCCCTTCAAATTCCAAATGTTTCTTCCTCCCAGCTTTGTCCCGCCTTCCCCTCCCAGTTTCTTGAAGTCTATTCCCCAAAACATCTATTTTCCATATTTACCATCTTGATCTGTGTGCCCTCCTCCAAAAAATCATAAGACAGGTGGAAATAGGAACTAGCTGCTTGGCAGCCAGGAAAGGCCTGAGGAAAGTTTTGGCCACAGAGGCCTCTCCCAGGCCTGGAGAGAAGTGGCTGGGCAGTGTTTGTGGATGTCTGCTGGCCTAAGGGCCGGTGGGGGGAGTCCCTAGGTAGAGGCTGGGGGCCTGACAGGGATGGTGGCTGGTGGGGAGCTGATACCTGCACCCTGGACTGGTGGCACCCCCCCCAGGGCAGCATCCAGCAGAGGGCGCTCAGGGCCTGAGCTGTTGGGCCCTAGAGCCTGTGGGAATAGGACCTGAGGAAGTTCTGGCCTTCCCTGCTGAGCGGCAAAACAGGGGAGGAGGGGGGCTAAAAGCAACAGGGGCCTCTCCTCCTGCCCCAAAACCAGCAAATGATAGCCAATCAGTGAGGGTGGCATAGCACAGTGGGAAGTTCATGGGCTTTGGAGTGATATGAGTTCAAGCTCAACCACTCTGAATGTGGTTTGACCAGGCTGTGCCTCTCTCTAGGGCTAGCCTAGGGTTACACAGCCAGGTGGAGATACTGTCCTGGTTTCCTCACCACTGTCAATGTAAAAAATGCCCAAAGGCCTTAACTATAGCAGCCCCCAGCGTCACCTAAGCATGTGACAAGCAGGAGTGTTAAAGGGTCTTTTAAATAATCAAGTTCAAGTATTGGCTGGGGCTGCTCCTTATGTACACTACATACATACGCATACACATGCATACACACATATACACACACGTGTGCACGCACACAGGGTTTAATCAGGTCACTTCGGCTGTAGGAGCAGCTCCTGCACTGATGTATTTTAAGGAGCATCTGGGAGGCTGGGGGAGGGGGACGAGCAGAAGGAAGTAGCAACTTCCACCTGGCAGTCCTGGGCTTGTTTTCTCACCCTCCCAGGGCACATGATGGACAAGTCCCTAACATTCAGGAAGCCCTTCCATCCATCATCTTTGTGCTCCACATCCTTTCTATTTTTAAGCCACCATATTCATTCCTCTCCGTGTTCCCCCATAATGGGGACTTGGAGCAGGGATGTTTTTATTGGGAGAGTTGTTTTTAAGCTTAGCAGAGTTGGCAAATGACTCACCCAAGGTCACAGGCTGAGTCAGCACAAAGCTAGAAATAGAACCCCAAGTCCTGGCTCCCCAGGTTTTCCACACCCCACTCCTCCTTCCCCAGGGGAGGGCAGGAGCCGTTCCCAGGGAACCGCTGGTCCCTTTCTGTACCCCGTGCCCCCAAACATTTCCAGATGAAAAAGTGCTGCCCTTGATCAGCTGGTGACCTTAGCAAGCCTCTTCACCTCTCTCAGCTTCTGTTTCCTCTTCTGAAGAATGGGTGTACTAATAGTCATTACGATGCGGGGTTCTTGTGAGGACTGAATGAGGAAATGGGGCAAAGGGCCTGGCACACAGCTTGGCACAGGGTCAGTGATCAATCGATGGGTAATGAGATTTCTTTATGCATCAGGACTTTCCATAAGTGTATGTCTGTTTTCCACACTGGACTGGGTGTCCCTAAGGGCAGAGCTGTCTCTCTCGGGCTTATTGTCCCAGTGCCTGGCACTCGTTTTTATTTCAGTTACATGTGTGTTTTTGAAAACCTCAGAGGAGAGTTGGATTGACCTTCATTGGTCATCTGGAGTAGCAGTGATGCACATAGCTGAAAAGAAAGGCGCGGTCCAGAGAGGGGCAGGAGCGTGCTGCAAGCCACACAGTGCTGGGTGGCTGACAAGCTGGCTTTCCCTGACCTGCACAGCCTAACAGGGATTCTCATAGTCAAGAGAAGACCATGACAGCCATTTTCTATCCTATTCTTTTTTGGGGAACTGAGGATTGGAGCAGAGCCCCAGCACAGGCCATGGTCACCTGCTAATGGGCTGAATCACCTTCTAGATAGAGCACCATAGCCCCATGACACTGCATCACACCTCAGGCTATCTCCCAACAGCCCTGCTGTTTTTCATGTTTGCTGCTTCTGGCTCCTTTGCAGAATCAAAGCCGTTGGGGTTTAAGCCTTCATGCAGCAGGGCAGTGAAGATGAGCTTGGCTTAGAACCAAAACGCAGGGCAGAGCGATGCCTACTCACAAGGGGACCCTTGACACAGTTTCTTGTCTCTTCCCAACAAACTGGCAGAGTGCTACGATTAGCCCATTTGAAGATGAAGAAACTGAGACTCAGAAGGAAGAGTCACTCAATAGGGTACAGTGGAGCCAGGATTCAAACCCAGGAAGTCTGGGTTCTGAGGGGCATTAATCCTGGCAGGAGATACCCCCAGACAGACACACCAAATCCCTCCAGGGCCAGCCTTTACCCCTACTTGAGTTGAAATAAATGTTCTGCAAACACATCTGTTTCTCTGCTCTTGGGGAGATTATTTTATTTTCCCATTTAATTTCTCAGGGAAATTTCTTTTGGGAAAACTCTAAGCTCATCTTGACTGAAGTGGGAACAGAATTTATCTTCATAGGAAGAGAATTGGTTCCTCCCCAGATAAATCTTGGCTCTGTTGCCTGCTGTGTGACCTTGGGCAAATTACTAAACCTCTATGACCTTCAACTTTTTCATCTGTAAAATGGAAAAATTGTAATTTCAACTTTATAGGATGACTGAGAGGTTGAAAATGGAAAATAATCTCTGTGAAGACTTTTGCGTAGCTCATGGCATCCAGACAGTAAGAGCCTTGTTCTCCCTTGCCATTTTTGGCAGCAATACCCTGGAGAGAGTATCTGAATTGGAGGCTTGCTCTGCAACTCCTGAGTCCCTCCTCCCTGGTCTCCCAGGTGCTGGGCATGGTGCATCACTTCCAGGGCCAGGCCCTGACAGGGCCCAGAGAGGGACAGGCACTGTGCAAGGTCACACAGCAAGTCAATAACAGTCCAGGGCCTGAACTTCCCAGTCCAGAGTCAGATTGTATTGGTTCTAATCCTGGCCCAGACGCTGACAGGTGTGTGGCCTTGAGAAGGGATTTAACCTCTTTGATCCTCAGTTCCCTTCTCTGCAAAATGGAGCAATAATAGCATCAGCTTTAAAGGGCTGTTGCAGAAATTAAATAAACAAGAAACCAAGGAGCTGTGAGAAGTGAGCAAGTCCTTATGGAAGAAGGAGGTAGGAGTAAATGGTGGAGGCCAGGTGTAGTGGCTCACAGCTATAATCCTAGCACTCTGAGAGGCTGAGGTGGGTGGATAGCCTGATCACAGGAGTTTGAGACCAACCTGAGCAAGAGGGGGTCTCTACTAAAAATAGAGTGTTGTAGTGGGCGCCCGTAGTCCCAGGTACTTGGGAGGCTGAGGCAGGAGGGTTGCTCCAGCCCAGGAGTTTGAGGTTGCTGTGAGCTATGATGGCACAGTACTCTACCCAGGGCAGCAAAATGAGACTCTGTTTCAAAAACCAAAAGAAGAGTAAATGCCCTGTCACTCACCTCTTCCCCCACCTTCTTTCCCTGCCCCTTCTCCACAATAAAAAAAAAATAAATAAAACTCCAAAAAAAAAAAAAAAAAAAAAAAAAAGAAGAGTAAATGATGGGTTCACGCGACCTCTCCTTCCCCCTTCTCCTCCTCTCCTCACACAGTTCAGCAGCCCCGTCTAGGAGCAGCAAGCTCTTGCCCAGCACCTGCTCCAGGCTTCCCACATCCATTCTCATTCCATGCTCAAAAGAACCCTTGGAGACTAGCCTGAGCCAGAGCTAGACCTCGTCTCTAAAAATTAGCTGGGTGTTGTGGCAGGTGCCTGTAGTCCCAGCTACTCAAGAGGCTGAGGCAAGAGAATCACTTGAGTCCAAGAGCTTGAGGTTGCTGTGAGCTGTGATACCACAGCACTCTACCGAGGGCAACAAAGTGAAACTCTGTCTCAAAAAAAAAAAAAGAACTGTTGGATAAGGAATTCTTTTTTTTTTTTTTAGAGACAGAGTCTCATTTTGTTGCCCTTGGTAGAGTGCCGTGGCATTACAGCTCACAGCAACCTCCAGCTCTTGGGCTTAGGCCGTTCTCTGGCCTCAGCCTCCCAAGTAGCTGGAACTACAGGCATCGGTCACAACGCCCAGCTATTTTTTTGTTGTTGTTGCAGTTTGGCCGAGGCCAGGTTTGAACCCACCACCCTCAGTATATGGGGCTGGCACCCTATTCATTGAGCCATAGGCACCGCCCAGGAGGAATTATTTTGTAATCCCATTTCCCAGATGAGGAAACTGAGGCGGGGGTTGGGGGAGGAGGAGAGTATTCTCCACCTCTGTCTGCAGTTCCTGGCCCTGCCCTTTCCCAGCTGATCCTATTGTTGTTGCTGTGATTTCTCTGCTCCCCTCTGCTGCCTGGTCTCTGGCCATTTCTAGAACCCATGTTGTGGGTGCAGGCAGGGAAGGCTGCCCTCAACCTTCACCCAGGCTCATCAGTGCATCTTTTGCCATCACTTCTGCCCATTTAGCGTGGGGCCTGGATCCATAGTCATGGTCACTGGGTCACTCAAGTGGGAGGCCTGGTTAGCTATAGCAGGTCCCAGCTCAGCTATGTATCCCTGGCAACCACCCTGGGCTGCCTCTGCCCCACCCTCTTGCCCCTATCCTTCTCTCCCTGCTCCCTCCCCCCACCTCCCAGCACTGGCTGTCACCACCAAATACAATGCCAAGTCCAGGAAATTGTATCAGGGAGGTCAGGACTGCCCAGCTTCCTAGAGAGAGAGGCAGGACCTCTGTCCCCACTGCCTACCACCCCCTGCCCAGGTGAAGCAGGTGGCATTCCAAGAGTGCATCGCAGGGGATATACACTGTTTTCTCAGCTCTGTCATCTTTGGTAACTTTGCTGCCCTGTCTGCTTTTTTTGCTACCAGCTTTACTGTGATGTAATTCACATACCATAAAATGTACCTGCTTCAGTTCAGTTGTTTTTAGTATATTCACAGAGTTGCTCAGCTATCACAATAGTCATTATAAAACATTTTCATCACCCCCAAAAGAACCTCTCTACCAATTAGCAGTCATTCCCACGCCCTCCTCCCTCAGCCCCTGGTGATCACTAGTCTACTTTCTGTCTCTGAGGACACATGGGTAGAATCATGCAATGTGTGGCCTTTTGTGGCTTCTCCCACTTAGCCTGCTGTTTGCAGGGTCCATCATCTACATTAGTGATTTTCAGCTGGTGTGCTGTGGCACATTGGTGTGCCATAAGAGGATCTTAGGTTTGCCACAAAAATTTTTAAAGATCATTAATTAGGTTTGGCACCTGTAGTTCAGCGGCTAGGGCACCAGCCACCTACACCAGAGTTGGCAGGTTCGAATCCAGCCTGGGCCTGCTGAACAACAATGACAACTACAACCAAAAAATAAAAATAGCCAGGCATTGTGGTAGGTGCCTGTGGTCTCAGCTACCTGGGAGGCTTAAGCCCAAGAGTTGAGATTGCTGTAAGCTGTGACGCCACAGTACTCTACTGAGGGTGACCAAATGAGACTCTGTCTCAAAAAAAAAAGTTCATTAATTAAATTATTTTCAAAAAAAGTTCAAAGCCCAATAAGTATATATGTATATAATTATTATTTTTTTTCTTTTTGAGATGGAGTCTCCCTATGTTGCCCCTCAGTAGAGAGCCGTGGAGTCATAGCTTACAGCAACCTCACACTCTTGGGCTTAAGCGATTCTCTTACCTCAGCCTCCCAAGTAGCTGGGACTACAGGTGCCCGCCACAATGCCTGGCTTTTTTTTTCTTTTTTTTTTTTTTGCAGTTGTCATTGTTGTTTAGTAGGCCCAAGCTGCGTTTGAACCCACCAGCTTTGATGTATGTGGCCGGCACCCTAACCTCTGAGCTATGGGCGCTGAGCCTATATTCTTTTTTTTTTTTTGGCCAGGGCTAGATTTGAACCCGCCACCTCTGGCATGTGGGGCCGGCACCCTACTCCTTTGAGCCACAGGCGCCGCTCTACTTTTTTTTTTGTTTGATCAACATAATTTAAGTGTGCCATGGAAGTTTAAGGTTCAAGTGTGCCATAAGATTAAAAAAAGGTTGAAAAATACTGATCTATGTTGTAATGTGAAGCAGTACTTTATTTTCATAGCTGAATGATATTCTCCTGTATAGTGTTACTATAATTTGTAATCTATTCATCTGCTGATGGACATTTGGGTTGTTTTCACTTTTTGGCTATTGTGAATAAGGCCTGCTATGAACATTCATGTATAGGTTTTTGTGTGGTTGCTTGAAGCTTACGTTTTCTGCTCTCTAAAATGGGGGTAAAATGCTTCTCCCCTTCAGCCTGGGGTGAGCTCAGAGCTGAAAGCCCCAGTTTTAGGCAGTGGGGGGTCAGGCACTGTGGCTCTGCAGCCCTCCTGGATTGTGGGGAGGAGATATCTCTACCTTCATCCACCCCGGGGAGTAGCAGACTCATCATCTTGGCCCAGAAAAATCCCACTTGATGCATAATATTGAGCAGAGGCCAGGAGACCTGCTCCAATGATGTTTGAGCTGAGTGACTCCTAGGCTCTTCCAGCCCTGCCATGTGGTGTTTTCTGGACCCCAAGGAGCCTCATACCATTCCCTGGAAACTTCAGGCTTTGGGGGAGAGGGAGAGGACACAAAATGGAGGCCAGAAATAGACTTGCAGCCCAGAGACTCACCTCTGACCTCCAGGCCTTGGGATGAGGGATGGGGAAAGTGATGAGAGGAGGGTGGGGAACCCATCATCCCATCTCCTGTGTCACCACAGACTATGGGAGCCTCTTCATCTCCCCAAGCTCAGCCAAGCCTTGCTATAGCCTGTGAAAGAGTGATGCAGGGTTTATCCGCTCCATTGTACAGATGGAAAAACTGAGGCCAATGGCAGTGCTACTCAAGATCAGCAGCTAACAAGTAGGAGAGCTACTTAGGTCCTTCCCAACTCCTCTAGCAGCCTACCTATCCCCCACCAAGGGGCTGCCCTGGGTAGAGTGCTGTGTCATCATAGCTCACAGCAACCTCAAGGGTCTACAGCAGCATCTCTTCTTATCCCTTGGGGAGGAGTATGGGGGGCTCAGGGTGTGGGAATTATGATTTTTCCTCACAGGAAACTATAGGATGAATTTTCTCAGAGGTCATCTAGGTGCCAAGCTGTTAGAGATTTCTATGAATTAGCTTTGATAATAGCACTTTACTGGGTACCTGCGGATGCCAGATGCTGAGCTCGAATCTTCAGCATCCTTGGCAGACACTGGGGTTGAGGAGAAAGCCAGCATTCCTTAGAGTTTGCCACACGCTGGTCCTATTCTGAGCATGAGGAAAATCATCCAACCCTCAAAGCAACGTCAATATGAAGTAAGAGCTGATGCTGCCCCTGCTTTCCAGAGTGGGAAGTGTAGTCAGAGGTTAACTGTGTTGACTGAGGCCACAAGGCCGCAGGTGGAGGAGCCAGGACTCAAACCCCAGCCTAGGGCTGGAGCCTGAACTCCCACACACTGTGCTGGAGCTGCTTGAGCCCACCAAGTTGCAGGTGACAAAGCTGAGATTTGAATCCACGTCTGTGAATTTGAAACAGCTGCTACTTGAGTCAAATTGTATTCCAGACCATCACTGTCTATGTTCCCCACCACTTCCCAGGGCCCTGGGGTTAGAGAATCAAATTGCAAGCTGGAGGGTCTTAGGTGTTTTTTGTGTTGTCTTTCTGGTGAGGACACTGAGCCAGGGAGGGGCCATGGAGTGGCAGAGGCAGGACCAGCTCTCCCACCTAGTGTCCAGGGTTGAGAAGCTGCCCACCCCAGACTATCCTCGCCTGTGCATCTCTCTTCCTCTTCCAGACGGAGCCTGTAGCCAGAGAGGCTGCTGAGCAGGGCCAGGCCGGGCCCTGCCCACAAGGACGCCCAAGCTCTTCACCGGCCCCTGCTCCACAGAGCCCACCAGGCTCCCCTGCTGGCCCCACCATGACGTCGGAGTCCACATCACCCCCGGTTGTGCCCCCGCTCCACTCCCCCAAGTCCCCTGTCTGGCCCACTTTCCCCTTCCATCGGGAGGGCAGCAGGGTTTGGGAGAGGGGTGGTGTCCCATCTCGAGACCTGCCCAGTCCTCTACCCACCAAACGGACCAGGACATATTCGGCGTGAGTACCTGCCCTTTCCTCAGGCTCCATGACCCTTCCCCAGGACAGGGCTCAGACCCTCCTCCAACCCCTGTTGCCCTCACCTGAGGACAGTGTGGCGGGGTGAGGACCTTTCAGTTAACTGTAGTGTTTGTCATCCACCTGTCTGCCCACCTATCCATCCATTCATTCCACAAAGTTTTATTGAGCTCCTAACTGGGGGATCCAGGGAGGAATAAGACTAAGGCCCAGCCCACATGCTGCTGATGATCCAGAAGGAATCTGTTCGCTGTTAATTGCCACCCAGCATAGTTAGGGTGGAGACCTGGTCTGGGCCATGAGGGGAAAGGGGGTCCCAGCTGGTTTGGCAGATATATCAGATGAGGAAGTTGGGGGTTCAGGCAGAGGGAACCACATGGGCACAGATGGAGATGTGGCGTTAACCTGTGGAGAGGGTGAGCATGGAGACTAGCCCTGGGCCTCAGGTGGGTCACTGGATGAGGTCCTATGGAGGAGGGGGGACAGATTTGGCTGGACCAAAGGAGGTTGTTTTTGCCTCAAGCTGTCGCCCTGGGTAGAGTGCTATGGCATCACAGTTCACAGCAACCTACAACTTCTGGGCTTAAGCGATTCTCTTGCCTCAGCCTCCCAAGTAGCGGGGACCAAAGGCACCCACCACAACACCCGGCTATTTTTTGGTTATAGCTGACGTTGTTTGGCAGGCCTGGGCTGGATTTGAACCCGCCAGGTCAGGTGTATATGGCTGGCACCTTAGCCATGAGTCACAGGCGCCAAGCCCCAAAGGAGTTTTTTGATAGTAAGCAGTGGTCATCTTCTGTGCTGACCCAAGGCCAGGCTGAGCAGATGCTTAGTAAGTGATGAGTGAATGAGTGAGTAGGGTACAGCTGCTGAGGAGATAGTGAGTTTTTCATCCAGGGAGACACTCAAGCCTATGCTGGCAAGTCTCCACACAGAAATCCATGTAAGCTCGAACAACCTTAAGAGGGAAGGGTGCTGTGCAGAGAGGGGCACTGTTTTAGGAGTTAGGAGTCCCACCTGCTGTGCTATCCTGGGAGAGCCATTCCCCTCTCTGGGCCTCAGTCTCACTATCTGTCAAGTGGGGATGCTGTGAGGACTGAGTATAACTGTGCAGCTTCTGGCCTAAGGTGGGTTTCCTAGAGCCCTGAAGCAGGGTTGGTGGGGTGGGGGGCAGGAAAGCTGTGGGGGTTCAGGGAGGGTCTTCCCTGGCCACAGCACCAATCCCCCTAACCTGTCTCCAGGACAGCCCGTGCCTCAGCCGGCCCCGTGTTCAAGGGTGTCTGTAAGCAGTTCTCACGCTCACAGGGCCACGGCTTCATCACCCCTGAGAATGGGTCGGAGGACATCTTCGTGCATGTGTCTGAGTGAGTCCCCTCCCATTTGGCTGGGCCCCTGCCATAGTATTCCTAACAGTGCCTCAAAAAATGTCTCCCCAGGCCTCTCCCTTTGCTGGCTGAGGTCTGCTGCATTCCTAGGTGGAGGAGAGCTGGGCTAGGGAGGGGGCACACAGACACCAGCTGGAACCACTGGCTGGGCCATGGGAGCCTGTTACAGCATCATGGGGGCCTGAGACAGCATGACCAGCTCCTTGGTCTGAGCCTAGAAGGGCCCTTCGGGCAGGTGAGGGAGGAGGTGGCAAGGAGGGTCTAGGCGGGGCCCACCCACTCCTGATGCCAAGATGACCAGGGAAGGCCAATCAGGGACCACCCGGTGCCCACAGGACGCAGAGAGGGAGGTACTGTCTGATTCCCCTTTTACACACCAGGGAGCTGAGGCCCTGAGAAGCCAGGCTTGTCCAGTCTCTTGCTCTAGTGAGGCAGGTGGCAGGGCTACCTGAGAACTGGAGCCTACCCTTAGGCTGACCCCCTCCTCCCTCCCAGCAGCATTGAGGGGGAGTACGTGCCAGTGGAAGGTGATGAGGTGACCTACAAGATGTGCCCCATCCCGCCCAAGAACCAGAAGTTCCAGGCCGTGGAGGTGGTGCTCACCCAGTTGGCCCCCCATACTCCTCACGAGACGTGGTCTGGCCAGGTTGTGGGTTCCTAGGCTGGGTGGCTCTCGTGCCAGCCAGCCAGGTGGGTGGAGAGGCACATGGGGTGGACAAGCAGCAGCCGGCCCTGTGCCCCACTGCACCGACTGGCCAGTCCCTGGGGGCCTCAGTGTGTGCATCCGTCTGTCTGTCTATACTTGTGGCCGTGAGCGTGTGCTCCACCCATCCCGTGACCATGACTGCTGGGTGAGTTAGCTAGGAATTGGGTGGCGGAGGCGGCTGCCAGGCCTGGCTTCTCTGCTTCCACTGCCCCTTTCCCCTCCCTGCCCCAAACACACAGGGTCTGCTTGGTGTCCTGGCCACCATCCCCACACTGGGCTCTGGGGGAACAGTGGGAGCCCTCCATATAGGCTTGCTCCCCTTGCCCCAACCTGTGCCCTCCTCTGCCAGGCCCTGGGCCAGACTCTGGTGTGCTGTTCATGGCCCCAACCCTGGGCTGGGGTCTCCCACCATGGCCTGGACCCCTCAGGAGCTAGGCTGGTGAGTGCTTTGGGGGAGCCTCCCAGCCTCTGCCTAGGAGGAGACAAGAGGGCAAAACATAGAGGCACAGCGCCCTCCCCACCGTGAGCTGGCCTTCCTGCTCTCAGTGCAGTGGGGGGGGCAGGAAAGAGGGGCCTCAGGGCACGAAGGGACTGGGTGTTCCTATGTTCTTGGCCAGTCCCTCCTCCTCAGCCTGGCCACAGCTGTGTCCCTTCCCCTGGCCATGCTGAGGAAGTGAGGGTGAAGGGAATAGTGGGGGAGTCCACCTCCCCGGCTCAGATGGAGCTATCCCCTTTACCCCGACTCACAAACTCACCAACACTCTGCCCCATGCCCCGCCACACAGCTGCTGAGAATGCTGCAACAGAGAGATACATGTGCTCTCAGGCAGGGGCAGGCCTGTGTGCTCACGAGGATGGCCCTCAGCCTGAGAAACCTCTGGCCCTGCAACCTCTATGCCAGACCCTTGTCTGTCCTAAAGCCACAGGACCGGGGGTTCCCACTGGCCCCTGACAAACCAGTGGCTTAGGTGTGGCCTTAGCTTGTCTATCCCTGATGTGTGGCCCCTCTCACCAAGAGTCCCTGTCAGGCCAGGGTATGTGTGTACACATATTCATTCTTGGGCAGAGGCCGGGAAGCAGGAGGCTGCCTGCCTGCATCTCCCCATGCCTGCCTACCACACTCCCTTCCAAAGAGTACATCATCTGACAAAGAAAAATGGGGTTCAAGGGAGGACCTTCCAGGGACAGTAACCCTGTATGACCCTAAGAGGAAAATTGGGGGCTCAAATGCCCAGGATGAGGGGGACAGTAATTGACCAGGAGGATCACTGCCCCTAGTTGCTCCAAGACCCCAGGGCAGTGCTCAAAGGGACATTTGTACCGCACATCCATCCCAGTGCTTGCCACAGGGAGGCTGGGAGCCCAGAACTGCTGAGGTAGTCTGGACAGCCCCAAAGCGGGGGGCCCTGCCTGTCTGGTACCCCACTCTGAGCTAGGCTCCAGCAAGGCCTATCCCCTAAGGAACAAGGAACCCACCTCCTTTGGAAGAGGGTTTGTTGGTACAGGTTGAATCCTAGGAACCCCAGAGGCCTCCCTCCTGTGAGGAGGCCCCTTTTAGGCACCAGTCAGCCCCAGGGTTGGGGCAGCCGCTCTCCTCCCCACTCATGGGCCTGCAGTGCCCACCCAGGGGCCCTCCCAAGAACCCTGCCACCCAGCTCTCCATCCTTCCTAACACTGGCAATAAACCCTCACTGTGACCTGCTGTGGCCCAGAGCTGCCTCTGTCTGTATGAATCCCTGGAGAAGGGGTTGGGGGAAGGACACACCAAACTGGCCCTTGTCTGGGGCCTCCATGGCAACTCCCCCCTCCCCCCGCCCAACTCAATCAAAGACTTCCTATGTGTCCTGGCCCACGTCCCTGCCCCTCCATGCCTGTTTCCTCATCTGCCAGTGGTGGCCATAACAGCATGTGACCAGGGGCAATTATCCATTCAGACACAATTGGCACCACACCTTGCTCTGGGAACTTTAATATTTGTGACAAAGTTCTCTAAGATATGCACCTTCCCCAGGGCCTGGCACCCGATCAACTGGGGCAGGCAGGCAGGGTGGGCTAGATCTCCCATGACAACATACACGCCTCCTCACTGTACAGACAGAAACCTGTTCTGTTCAGAACACAAGCAGCAGCTGTGGTCAGGCCAGTCTCATCAAGAGCTGACCGCCCCAGCGGGAATGAAGTTCCAGGGGACAGCCATCCACACAGTCCCTGACCCCGTCTGGGTGGGCCTTGCAGCACAATACAAGGCAGGTGCCCTGAGCCAAAGGAGGCAGGGGCCAGCAGCCATCAGCACCAGGGTCTCACTTTAGGCCTGGGCTGAGCTCTTTGGAAGTCACTACGCATAGCTGAGGTGTGGGTCACGCCTCATGGGCTGTCTCTGGGAAGAAAATCTCTCGGCATCGCTGCACCGTGTCCTGCGGCGAGACCACACTGTGGCCAACAGTCCGGGGGTCAGCAAAGATCTCAAAGTCATTCCCACCCTGCACACAGAGGGCAGAGAAAGCTTATTTAGGTGGAGCCTGGGGGAGGCTCCCAGGGTGGAGCCAGCAGCCACCCTGGATTCTACCTACAAAGTTGCCCTCCTCCTGCCCCCTCAGACACACCAGGAAGCTCATCTTGGCCTTTGCTAGACCTGCCCTAACTTGCTGGGTGACCTGGAACAAGAGTCGTTCCCCCTGCCCCCAGCCTTCCAATCTGGGGGCTGGGGGCTGGTAAGTAGTGGAAGTTCTCCGGGAGCCCCCCAAGAGGTCTCTGCTGCCCTGTGTCCTGGCTTTGAGCTTAGGTGTTTTGGATTGAGGGGAGACTGGGCTGGGCCACACTTACAGGGCTGGTCTCATTCCCAAAGAAGTGGATGGTGTCAAAGCTTTCCTGATCCAGGCTGTCCAGGCAGAAGCGCTTGTCCCAGCCCTCAGGAAAGACGTCAAAGCTGATCATGCCTCCTGCAGGGCAACGGGCAGGGTAGAAGCTGAGTCCCTCCTCAGGGGCAGGAAAGACTAGTAGAGGGGCCCTGTGGGTGAGTTCAGTCAACAACCTTGAGTGCCTACTCCATGCCAGGCACAGGGTACAGGACAGATTCACGTTCCTCATGGAACTCAGCTCAGCTGGGAGAACATGTGAACAAACAAGACCGCTTAGGGGACGAAGGCTGAAGCTGGTGGCCAGGGAAGCCTCTGAGGAGGTGGTGACACTGAGCTGGGACCTGAACCACAGCAAAGGTGACCAGGGGACTGAGTACAGCCCCCAGGGCTGGGAAGGGGGAAGAGTATCCTTGCAACAGAAAAGGCTGAGAGAGGCAAGACCAGGGCCCTTGGCTTTATTTGGAGAGTGAGGAGCAGAGCCAGGAGCTGTGACCTAGGCTCTAACTGTCCCCAGACTCCCCTCTGGCCAACTAGGAAGGGGATGAGGTTACAGCAGGGCGGCCAGCTGGGTCAGGATCAGTTGGAGGCTGGGAAGAGCACTGGCAGAGGAGGTGTTGAGTGGCAATCAGATTCCTGATGCACTTGGGACAAAGGTCCCTGAGACTTGCTAGGAGACTTGACTGGGGACTAGGGTGGGCATGGGGCATTTACCACTGATGGGGGGAGACTGGGCCTGGTAAATAGAAAGCCCTTGCTGTGCCTCAGGGTAGGAGGAAGGGAAAGGAAGGGAAGACCCAGAGGGTGTTGGGAGGGGTTGGCAGTTGGAGAAGGCCCCTATGTCAGGCCTCCTAGGGCCTCTGCAGGGGATACGTACCTCGGGAGAACCTCAGCCCTTTGCCTGCAAACTCTGTTTTTAGCGCTTCCACGAACTTCTCTCGGATTTTCTCCTTCTGCAGAGGGGAGAGAGCAGACTGAGGCTCAGAGGACTGGCTATGCACCAGGGTCTGTCCTGGGAACAGTCATGTGCACTCACTGAGCCTTCCAGCAGGGTAAGGTGCCTACTGTACAGAGGAGGGGTCCCCAGGTCTGTGACTCTGAAGTCAGTGCTGGGTCCCTGTCAGTGGCGGTGTGGGTTGGGTATTCTGCAGGAGACACTAGGTATGTGGAGCAAATCGAAGGGACAAGGCAGTCTGAGCCTCCAGCCAGTGTCTACCTCAGGACAGGGCTTAGCCCTGACAGCTCTGCTCAACACAGCAAACCGTGGTTCAAAAGCTGGGAGTGTGAGTAGATCTGTGAGTAGGTGGCAGAGGACTCAGAGAGGGCCACAGGATGCCAGGTATGGCCACAGCACTAACCATACAACAGGCTCTACTTGTGATCAGGGCCTAGGAAGTCTGGCAGCAGCTCTGTGAACAGAGAGCAGGGGGACATTCACTCACTGGCCTGAAGACCCCTCTGGGCCTGACCTGCTGTGGCCGCACAAACCAGCCCCACCAGACATCCCAGCTGCTGTGCATTACAGGAGCCCCACACTGCGGCAGAGGCATGGAGGTGGGAGTCCCCATCTGGCTGAAGCAGTAGTGGGAGCTCAGTAGGCAGTCAGCTCACAGAGGGCCTGGAAACCAGGCCAAGACAGCCACTGAGGATTTCAGAGCCTGGGATTGCGCTGACTAGCACTGCCCACTGGTCAGAGTCTGTAGGACTAGACTGGAGAAGCAGGCAGCAGGTAGCAGTTTGGGGCCTGGAGAAGAGGTCCAGGGAGGATGAGATATAAAGCCAGAGACCCACACTCAGATCTGAAGGCAGGGAGCCAGGCCTGGTTGCTGTGCCTCTCAGTAGGTGAACATGTGCACTTCACCTGATCTCTCTGAGCCATTTCTTGGACTAAAGGATTGAAAAGAAATGAATGACCCCTGCCTGCTTCCTTCTCATGGAAAACCAGAGATGAGGAATGTGAGCCACCTGCTGGTCTTGGCCTTGCCTCCCAGCAGATGGGTGGGCACTGGGAGCCCAGAGCCCGTACTAGAAGCCACTCTGTGGCCCTGGGACTAGAGCTAAGGGTACCCCAAACTCTGATGAGATGATTCTACATGGCCCAGAGTGGCCGTACCTCCTTTTCCAGAGAACCAGGCTGGTTACTGGACAGTCCCATGTGCCAAGCTCAGCCTTAGCAGGGAAAAGCACTGTGACCTTGAGCTGGTCACTTACTCTCTTGGCCTCAGTGTCTCTATCTAAAGATGGGGACTTTTCTCCACTCCCTTCAGGGCTCTAAAGGAAAGTAAAGCACTTGTATGGGGCCTGGGTGGGGTGGGTATAGGACAAACAGATCCGGAATGTTCATACTCTTCCAATACCAGAAGGGGCGAACAGGAACCAAAAAGGCAAGAGAAGAGGGGCCACGGGAAGAGTCACTGTGTGCCAACCAGGCCCCCACCCCAGGTCTATAATGTGCTCCACCTTGTCTGGTCCTCATGACAGCCCATGGGACAGAGACTACCATTACCCCCACTTTACAGGTGAAAAAACAGAGGCACATAATAGTGAAGCTACTTTCCCATGTTAGTAGGCAAGTTGGAGGTGGAGCTGAGACTGGAGACCTGAGTGATCCCAGGTCTCAGTATGTATGGAAAGGGTTTATCTTAACTACTCCCAAGCCCCAGGATGTGGAGTAGGAGGCATTGCCAAGTCCTATCCACCCTCTGGGAAGCAGAAGAGGGCTGAGGGTAGAATCAAATGTTTGCTCAGCAACCCAACTCCTTGTGACCTTGGGCAAGTCACTACCCATCTGAGCCTTGGTTTCTTCATTCATAAAATGGGGATAACAGTGCCTATTACATTCATTCAAAAAGTCTTTCCTGAGCACTTGCTGTGTCAGGCACAGGGATTCAGAAGTGAACAAGCTGTGGAAACCTCTTATGAAGCATGTGGTCCTGGTATGGGGACAGATAGTAACCAAGATTTAAGAATAGATGGTAGGCTTGGCACCTGTAGCACAGTGGTTATGGCGCCAGCCACATACACGGAGGCTGGCAGGTTCGAACCCGGCCCTAACCAGCTAAACAACAAAGAAAACTGTAACAAAAAATAGCCAGGGGTTGTGGTGGGCACCTGTAGTCCCAACTACTTGGGAGGCTGAGGCAAGAGAATCTCTTAAGCCCAAGAGTTTGCTCCAAGGGGTTGCTGTGAGCTGTGACGCCACGGCCTTCTACCAAGGGCAACACAGGAAGACTGTCTCAAAAAAAAAAATAGAAAGAAAGAAATGCCCCGTAGGTGCTGTCTTGGGTAAGCAGGGAGAAAACCAAGACTCAGAGAGGTTAAGTGACTGACATCCTACAGGCCTGTGGTCACACAGCTGGTGGCACCTTGTCCAGTTCAGAGAACTCGATCCGTTCCTCCAGCGTGCAGCTGCGGCCAATGGGTGAGATGTTCAGCATGCCATTCCGGAACTCGATGAAGGTTCCACTGGTGGTAATAGAAGGAGAAGGGAGGGCAAGAGCCAAGAAAACAGCCCTGAATTCAGATTAGGGGAAGCTACTGGGCCCCTTCTCCCCAAGTCCCACTTGGAACCACAGCCTCCTTGGACTTCAAAAGAGATGAGAATCCACCCCTTCACCCCCGTTAAGTCAGAGGCCTGAGTATCTCTGGGTTCCCACACTTTTCCTCCCTTGAGCCCAGGGTCAGAGGCCAGGCTGGGTGGGACCTCACCGCTTCTTAGGCAGTCTGAGCAGGGCCATGTAGCCAAGGCAGAAGTTTATCAAGTCTTGTAGCAGCTCCTCCCCCAGGTGGTTCTGGATGGTCTGGGCAAGGAACACAGGGCTGAGTGTGGCCCAGGCTGCCTGACCCCAAGACAGGACAGAAGGTGCCCAGGGGCTGTCCCACTGTGAAAGAGCGGGGTGCCCCTGGCCAAAGCCCTGGGGCACTGACCTGCTTGGAGAGTAGCCGTCCGTGCTTATACTGCACCGTCCCATTCTCAGCAAACACATAATCAAACTTCTTGATGACTTCAGGGCCACAGAGAGGCCAGGGTAGAAGGAAAGAATGTAAGACCAGGTCTGACTGTTAATTCCAGAGGCCACTTCCTTGGTTTGCCATTCCAAGGCCATTCTGCTTCTCCAGCCTGTCCTCCCTCTGCAGCTTTGTTTTCTCCAAACAAGCCAGTCACACCTCTGGGCCTCTGCCCTCTGTGGACATGCAGGTCCTTCCCTGAAATTCCTTCCCTGGCTTCACTCCTCTGATCCTCCAAGATTCATCAGGATACCCCATCGTTTCTGCTGTGTCCCCACAGCCCCTCGATATGAACTTCCTTTGGCTTAACAAACAGCTTCTATCACTCTGTATTCTCATGGCTGGCTGCCTTGGAGAGTCAGAATTTTCAGAACTCGCTGCCACCAGATGTGGCGGGGGTGGGGAGGAGAGAGGTGTAGGGACACAGCCAGGAGGTGGTCACAGGGGTGGGTGGCAGGATGGACTAGGACCTGGACTATAATAATGGGGTGCTGGAGATGGAGACAAAAGGATAACTATGGGTTTGCTAATGGAACGAACAGGAGGTGGGGAAAAGGAAATTCAAGGAAGTTTTTGATGAGGAACTGGAGGCACCTGTTTTGACTGAGCTGAGACCAGGGGCTCTGGGGTCTAATTTCCAGGGTAACTTGAGTCTTCCTCTGTTACATAATATAATCATGCCTACTCTAAAGTGTGACTGTGAAGGTGAAATGAAGTAAACACATGGTCATTTTCAACAAATGGTAGCCATTATCAATCATGCTCATTTTAAAGGTGAGGAACTCAAGACTCAGACTCAGCAGGGAGGATGTGATCTGCTTTGTTCCCAGCTGTTTCTCCACAGCCTAGCACAAGGCTTGCCACTGCAGGTGTTCACTGAATGTTTACTCCTTCCCTACTTTAGCCCCACAGAGGCAGCACTGGGTCTTTGAAGGTGCTGGGGGATCTCCTACCCTCCACTCCTACCTTCATCCCCATCACCCAGCTGCTCAGCAATCTTGGCATAGTCAGAGCCGCCCACCACACCAATCTGTACTCTCCCTCGAAGCTTCTGCAGGAAGGCAGCCACCTCAGGGTCAATTTTCTGTGGGGGAAAGTGGGAAGCACACAGGATTTTGGCTGTCAGCATGTCTGGGACCTCCACTCAGCCCTCAGAACCAGGAGAGCCCATGTTCCACCTGGATCTCAGGCAGCACAAGGTTTATTTTTAATTTTTTTTTCATTCTTTTTAAATTTCACGTTAAAGAGGGTACAAACCATTAGGTGACATAATCTACACATTACAAGTAAAAATCAGAGTTGTAGCTGTGTCCTACACTGGGAGTGTGCCATGTATCCACGCATTGTACCCATTGAATGGGAAGCTACTGAGCCCCTTCTTGCTTCCCCCCCACTTGGGTTTAACTGAGATTTTATTTTCTGTAGGTCTGTGATTATTAATTTTCTATGAGGCAGCACAAAAATAAGACGCACTTGGCTTCAAACTCTGGCACAAGCAAGCACCTCTGATACAGGATGACCTGGAGCAAAGGTTTTGTCTTCCTTTGTCTCAACATTCCCTTGTATGAAATGGGGACCACAGGGCCAGGACTAGTGGCTCACGCCTATAATTCTAACACTCTGGGAGGATGAGGTGGCTGGGGGGTCCTTGAGTTCAGGAGTTCAAGACCAGCCTGAGCAAAGGTGAGACCCCATCTCTACTAAAAATACCCAGGAGTTGTGGTGGGTGGCTATAGCAAAGGAATAACCTGAGTCCAAGAGTTTGAGGTTGCTGTGAGCTATGATGCCACAGCACTCTACCCAAGGTGACAGAGTGAAACAGAGTCAAAATAAATAAATAAATAAATAAAAACACAATAAAATAAAATGGGGATCACAGCAGTAATCACCTAGGGGCAATCACTGTTGGGATTAAAAATTAGGTAATTTGTACCAAGGGCTTGGAAATGAAAAGCAATTAACTGGTAACTAATCCCATGAAAAGATCCCCACCGGGTTGGGTGCGGTTGGGTGCGGCACTCTGGGAGGCCAAGGGATGGACTGCCTGAACTCAGGAGTTTGAGACCAGCCTGAGCAAGAGCGGAGACCCTATCTCTAAAAAATAGCCAGGTGTTGTGGCAGGCATCTGTAGGAGGATCACTTGAACCCAAGAGTTTGAGGTTGTTGTTTGAGGTTGCTAAAATGCCACAGCACTCTACTGAGGATGACAAAGTGAGACTTTGTCTCAAAAGAAAGAAAGAAAGAAAGAAAAGATTCCCTACTGGGCTGGGCGCAGTACCTGGAATCCTAGCACTCTGCAGGGTGAGGTGGGTGGATTGCCTGAGTTTACTGGTTTGAGACCAGCCTGAGCCAGAGCAAGACCTTGTCTCTAAAAATAGCCAGGCCATGTGGTGGGTGTCTGTAGTCCTAGTTACTCGAGAGGCTGAGGCAAGAGAATCGCTAGAGCCCAACAGTTGGAGGTTGCTGTGAGCTTTGATGGTCACAGCACTCTACTAAAGTAAGACTCTGTCTCAAAAAAAAAAAAAAAAAAAAAGATTCCCCACTCAGGAAATATAAACTAATAGTTATAATTCATATTTTCATATTTAGATATACAAGGTAAACAATGTCCATAGCAGACAATGATGTAGGGAAGCAGCCATTCTTCAACGCTGCTGGTGAGAGTGTAACAGGCACAGCCATTTTGGAGGGTAATTTGGCACGGATCTGTGAAAAATTAAAACGTATGTGCCTTGTTACCCAGAATATCCAATTCTCTTGCCCAGGTATGTACTGAGGTTCACTGGGGTTTGGTTCATTGTAGCAAAAAACTGCAAACAACTTATATATTTGACAGAGAATGGGAATGTACTCATACCCATTCTGAAATACTATACTGTGGTTACATAGAATGAAGCTTAATTGTGCTTCCAACATGGCAGGGGCCCAAGGCATATTATAATGTCACTTAATTAAAAATAGTCCTGGGCAGTGCCTGTGGCTCAGTGGGTAGGGCGCCAGCCCCATATACCGAGGGTGGGGGGTTCAAACCCAGCCCCGGCCAAACTGCAACAAAAAAATAGCTGGGCATTATGGCGGGGCCTGTAGTCCTAGCTACTTGGGAGGCTGAGGCAAGAGAATCGCCTAAGCCCAGGAGTTGGAGGTTGCTGTGAGCTGTGTGATGCCATGGCACTCTACTGAGGGCAATAAAGTGAGACTCTGTCTCTACAAAAATAAATAAATAAATATTTAAAAATAAAAATAGGCTTGGAGGGCGGCGCCTATGGCCCAGTGGGTAGGGCACCGGCCCCATATACCAAGGGTGGCGGGTTCAAACCCGGCCCTGGCCAAATTGCAACGAAAAATAGCTGGGCATTGTGGTGGGCGCCTGTAGTCCCAGCTACTCAGGAGGCTGAGGCAAGAGAATTGCCCAAGCCCAGGAGCTGGAGGTTGCTGTGAGCTGTGTGATGCCACGGCACTCTACTGAGGGCGATAAAGTGAGACTCTGTCTCTACAAAAAAAA
>CAUYPK010027866.1:0-91179 GCA_963574355.1 Loris lydekkerianus
TAATGGTGAAAGGTGTGGGTCCAGTTTCAATCTTCTACAGGTTGCCAGCCAGTTTACCCAGCACCATTTGTTAAATAGGGAATCTTCTCCCCACTGAATGTTTTTAACTGGCTTGTCAAAGATCAAATAATGGTAAGTAGCTGGATCCATCTCTTGGTTCTCTATTCTGTTCCAGACATCTACTTCTCTGCTTTTGTGCCAGTACCATGCTGTTTTTATCACTATTGATTTATAGTACAGTCTCAGGTCTGGCAGCATGATTCCTCCTGCTTTGTTTTTATTGCTAAGTAATGTTTTGGCTATTCAAGTTTTTTCTGATTCCATATAAAATGAAGTATTATTTTTTCAAAATCTTTAAAGCATGTCAATGGAGCTTTAATAGGTATTGCATTAAAATTATATATTGCTTTGGGCAGTATGGACATTTTAACAATGTTGATTCTTCCCAGCCATGAGCATGGTATGTTTTTCCATCTGTTAACATCTTTGACTATTTCTTTTTTTAAATGCGTCTGAAAACTTTTGCAACTTTTGTGAGCCACAATTTAATTATCTATAAAGTGAAGCTGCAGAAAGAGCAGCTTTTGTGATTGCCAAACTACTTTTGTGAGTAGACCAGCAATATCCACCCCAGACTAAAATGACTTTGAGCAAACTTTTTTAGTAACTTAACAATTGTTAAAGCACATTAATATCCATCATCAAATTTAATCCCTACATCAAACTATTGAGATGGACTTTATTATTTGCTCTTAATTTGTGAATGACTGGGGTTGAAAGGTGCATAGCTTGACCAAGCTCACCTACCAAATACAGAGAAAATTAATTAATTTGAATTCTGATTTTCCTTTACTTGCTTCATTCCAGTTCTCTTGCTGCTATCCTAATTGCTTTCTTTGCTTTTGTTTTTTGTTTTTGAATTACATTTATGTTCAGCATTTTTCACTTTCTTATATTTGTGTACATTTTCTGGTTATGTCATTTACATATAATTTATTTCCTTAGCCAACATTAAATACCTTGTGAACAGGGACAGTTTCCCTTTGTGTGTTTTTATATGTGTATTTCCTAGTTTACCTACTATTCTGCTCTGCACACAGTAGGTGAGTAATAGATGCTTGCTAGACTCATGTGCAATAAAGTGCTGTTCTTTAATTCATTAGTTTTATGAGTTGAAACAATTTTACTTACAATGTTTTCATGAGATTAAAGGGATCAAAACATTTAAGTATACAAAGGATCATCTCTTTAAAAAAAAAATCAAGTGGCATACTGTTGTTTAATTTTGAGTCAGTTTCAGTAGGATTATGGATTTTTGAAATAGTTGGGCTATTTTGCTTGCTTTCATTGTGTGGAATTAGATAGGACCTTTTAGTCTTTTCAGGGATTTAATAATATTCATGGAAAAACAGACTGCATTTTTTAAATCCAATGAGGTGTCAGCTTCCTTAGTGACTCATTTTCTCTTTCATCCTTCACTACTTTCCATTCTCTACCTCTGAAACAATATAGAGTAGCCAAAGCATGAGGGACTATTATCAAGGAAGAATTTGGGAACCTAAACCACTTATTAAAAGTCAAAAGCAAAATTCAACATTAATTTTGACAATTGCTTAATATTTTCCTCAATTTCAAATTCATATCAAGTAATTTTGTGTATTTGTAATTGCATTCACCAGATGATTTTTCAGCTTCTTTAACATTCTACCACTTTAGCTCTTAGAGTGCTTCAGTGAAATAGATTTTAGGGAATTAGCAGATTCCGCCTTTGCCACTAACCCTAATTCGAAGTTTTCTAAAGGTCTTTTTGCAAGAAATGTAAATAGTGGTATCTGAAGTTTTTGTCTTTTATATTTGTTTCAAGTAAGTATAAAGTACAAGTAAAAAGTAAGCTCCTTATTAAAATGCAAATATACTAAGATGAAACTAACACATTAACTCGTTTATATATTAGCACATATTAAACAACAATGAGCAAGCAGGTCCCTGGAGAATTAATGTTGATGCTTTACTCACATGATTTGTCTCTCAACAAAGTTCCATGACAGAGTTTATACAGCAGAGATGGAGGTGGCCATAGAATTAGTGGTCTCATAGATCATGGCTGAGCTCTATCACCAGTATCACACTAGGGTACTAGATCTTCAGCAGTTGCAAATTAAACAGTCTTGGTGTGACTTTTTGTTAGTGACTGCATAAGGCTCATCACATGTAAACATCTGTGATTTTTGTGACAAATAATTGTAAATAACACATTTTGTGACTACTATTTATTTATAGGTGAAACATCTATCTGGTAAAGATGTCAGCTGTTTAAAAGGGGTAGTCTCTCCCATTATCAAAAATTTAGATTCTTTCCAGGGTTTTGTAATTCCTATTTAAATTTCTACTATCATTCAAATTTTAGCTTGCATGTGTATTTTAAAATATCTGCATAGTTGATATTTTAAAGGTTAAATTTCTATTATGTCTTCCTAAGTTTATTTGATTACAATCAGAGAATATGACTTTTAATATCTCTATTGTAATATTTTATGCTCTTTGAATTTGTCTCTTTTCTGCACACACACACACACACACACATGTATTTTAGGTTTATTAATGTTATTATTTGCCTCCATTTCTGTGAGAATTACTTATTTAATAGTACCAAATAAAGTGTATTTTTATGAAAGATATTCTTTTTCATCTATTTATTTTATCTACCTATCTGTCTCTCTACCTACCTACCCAGTTTCCCCTTTATCACCTCTCATTATGGGTCTTTCTTCATCTTAAGAATAGATCTTTTGGTTATAGTCTTTCTTTCTCCATGTGATATTTTCCTGTTTGCAGCTTCTACTATTTGAATGTTAGATCCTCTGGATCCTTCCTTTCTTCACATACTGTTTGTCACTTACAAATGTTTATACTTCTCCTTTACTGCTTTGCAATATTTCCTATACTCAATTTTCCAGTCTGTAAACAAACCTGAGCTATGATTCACTCCTTCAGTTCACACATGGCATTGTTTCCTGAGGCGTCATGCTCTTTATTCTTGGGAAGTTTCTGTGAGCTACACTGACATCTATTAAGTACCATTATTATTATTAATATTAACTTTATTCAATTTTATTCATTTTCTGTCGTGTTCTATTTTGTTCATTAGTTCTAGTTCTTTGGAACTGTCCTTACCTTGTCATGACTGAGTGTTCTCTCTCTGTTTAATAGAGAAACTAATGGCTCTCCTGTACCTCTGTTAACCATTCATGCCACTCGAGCTCTGAGATAGGGTTACTAAAAGGCACCATGTTTGCTGGAAGACAATGCAGTTGCTCTTCCAGCTGCCTAGAGAATAGAAACAGAAACTCTTGGCACTTGGGTCTTCTAACATTCTCTCAGCCTCAGGAAAAGGAGGACTCAGGCAACAGAGTTAATCTCTTTACATAAATGAAGCCATTTGCATGACAAATCCATGCAAAACTGACTTTCCCTTGGAGGTTCTAAGATAATTGAGGATCATTTCTAAATAGAATTGCTCCATTTTGTGTGCCTTAGGGCTTTGGTTGCTCTAGTGTTGACAAAAACAGGGATGAAAATGTGACACAAGTCTTTCTGCTGGGTCTCTTGCAGATCCTTAGCCCCACTGGTGCCAGCAAGCAGCAAGGCCAAATGGCAATTTTTCTCAGAAAGGAAGGAGAACAGGACTTGGGAAAAGAGTTAAATCAGGGCGTAGGTCCTATTTTGCTTGAGGCAGTCATACCAGTAAATAAAGCAGCCATTCTTTCATGATTCCTGAGTTCTAGTTGTTAGAGAGAGAGATAAAACCAAACTCATGTGTGAAGGCAAATTAATATGAGCTAGTGATGTGCAATGAAGATAATCAAACTTCAATAAGTAACAGAATATAATTGGGAGATTTCAAGTCAACATATGATTGGACAAGATCTGAATGTAAAAATGTAGAACTTGCATAAATATGGTGCTAAATATTTAAGACACAGTAACAATAAGGGCAACAGTCTTACATTGGGATTTAGCTTGATGTGTCAATAAGCGAAAAAGGTGGCCATTGTGGCTGAAGCATAGTGCTGTCAGGATGGTGATTATCTCAGCTAAATGTAGTCAGTCCTCATAGTGAGATAAAAACGTACTCTGTATTCAATAGCATCTTCTAAATAATGTCTATTGCAAATGTTGGCATTAATATTAAATAAAAACAAGGTTTCCTAGAAGCACTTTAAGTCAATATAAAGAACATTAAGAAATCTACTATATAAATATAAATAATAAATGTTTAAAATGTAAATATTATTTGTGAAACTTTCTAATAAGTGTGTCAGTTTTTGACAAAAAAAAAAAGGTTCTTAGTGGTAAAAATCTATATTTTAATTCTATTAACATATTTATAAATACATGAAGATCTATGGATGTTTGTCAATCATCAAGGATCTATTATATTTTTAGTTGTTCTCAAAAACTCAGGTAGTTTTACACTTTATATCCCGAATACAGGTTCCCTTCTCAAGGTTAGACATGAACTCCATTTTCTAGGCCTAAGCAAGCTCAACCACAGTCTCTGGGCCCAAACAGATCCAAGATCCAGCATCCCACCTAAGCCGCCATTCCAGAAGCAGAGAACACACACCAAACAAAACAAGACCATATTCCTACACAAGGGCAGTTTTGAAATTAGCCTCTTCCCTCCATCTCCCCAAATCCCCCTGACCATAGGAAAAGCGGTATATAAATCCTTAGACAGAAGCCCCACATGGTGTGCTGAGGGCTTTGTCTTTTTTCTCCCCTTATCTATCAATACCTATCAATCAAAATCTGTCCTTTTGCTTACTTGCAGTGGTTCATGGATTTATTCTTTTAATTTCCAAGAGAAAGGACTCAACAGAGACAGAGAGAGAGACTGATTTTGGCTACACTAACATAATGTAATTACTTTTAATTTGGAAATACTTTGTTTTCATCTTCCTGAAGTATAATCCACAGATCAAACATCTTGTTCATGATATCTCATCCTCCAAATCTATTTGAGTACTTTTTTCTTTTGATCCATTAGTACCTCATGCAAATGTCTATAATCTCACCCATAACATTTAACTGAATATAACCTCATCTCCTCCATCGAATGACTTTTCCCATTTAATTTCATTCATTTTTCTATACAAGAATCATGGCATAATAACTGGCACATATGTCAAATAACTATTTATAATGCATGAAGGAAAGAGTAAGAGGCCTGTGTAAATATGTAAAGAATAAAATAAAATGAAGTAAATATTACCAAAATACATATATTGGGTATGTAATGAGACCTGGAGAGAAATAAAAGGAAAACCTAGATACCAATTTTTTAATAGCAAATTAAGTTGGGTTTTATACTTCTGTCAGGAACTTTCACGTGCTTGATAATGTTAAAAGTGTATCACCATTATGCAATTCCAAAAATTGTTTTAAATGTATTACTTAAGGTTTAGACCACTTAGAAATGAGAGATGTTAATATAATTTTAAAAATGTTACCTTCAGCTCAATCTCTCATAGATTGTGAACATTAATAGCCTGTCTACATCAAAAGACTCTAATGTCTCTCTCTCTCTATCCATCAGCCTAGAGAAAAAGAACAGCAAGCAAGATATGTCTGTTTGGTTAAACCATATTTGCATTTCTCACTAGATCATGTTATGTGGGATTCATAGTTTTATTATTCTCATCATTATCCAATGAATATATTAGCCATGTTAAATTGACTTACTCTTTGAGTTTAGAGTGTGTATAAGAAGTGACTTTTGTTCAAATATTATCAAACCCCCCAAAATCATTAAATTGCATCTCTCCTGGGTTGGACAACAGGGACATGCTAAATGACATGATAACACATGGAAGCTATTGTATGAACAAAGAAGAAATACTTGATATGTTAGTATTGACACATTCATTAAACGTGCAACTTTGAGTGTGTAAGCAAATTAGGTTTGCAAGAAAACTAATAGAGCCAACAAATATTCTTATGAAGGACTTGCAATAATTAGATAAGATGAGATAGTTGTGACTGAAATGTGGCTATGATATAACCATGAATCAGAGCAGAAAACCCTGCAGAAAGTATAAATTATTGCTATAGCTCAAGGTGAGAGAATGAAATTCTCACAAACACCATATTGGGGAGGGTCTGATTTTTTTTTTTTTTTTGTTAGTGTTGCTGGATTTTCACATTTATTTTGTTTTCATTATAAGCTTACTTGAATTTGTGTTAAATCACTGAAAAAATATATACTTTAAAATCTTATTGAATTTCAACCGGTATGTGCATATAAAAATTCTTTCAAATAGAAAAATTATTTATCCATATGACTAAAGTTCACAATAGAGTGAAAGTTTGAAACAGTGTCTTAGCATTAGAGGTTAGTGCTCCTTCATCCATGTTCTTAGGATGCACTTAAGGCAGCAGTTCTCAACCTGTGGGTCACAACCCTTTTGGGGGTCTCCTGCATATCCAATATTTACATTACGATTCATAACAGTAGCAAAATTACAGTTATGAAGTAGCAACAAAAATAATTTTATGGTTGGGGGTCACCACTACATGAGGAACTGTATTAAAGGGTCGTGGCATCAGGAAGGTTGAGAACCACTGACATAAGGTTAGTTTGTGCAACTTTGTGAAAATATCAAAAATTTATTAAAACTCAACATGAATTTGTGAAATCTGGGTACTGTGTTCCACCTCAGATTGTTGCCAGCATATTAAATAGTGGCTAGTACAGGACCACATATATGAATACTGTATTTAAATTATAGTCATGGCAGGCACTCTAGTTTGGCTGACCAGAAAACATTTCCCAACTAACTTTTCCCTTACTTAACTCTAAAAGAGAGCCTCCCCAAATGTAAATATTCTTATTTCCAGCATTACCACAGCAGGGACTAGCCATCTGACACTGTTCTAATCATAATACAGAGGATGCAAAAAATATATGTATATACACATGTTAAGAAAGGAAAATAATCAAGTCATGTTTGAATTCAGCAATTATAAAAGATGCTCAAACGGGATTTGTATTCATCTGTTGCTATTGTTATGTAATGAGTATTACAGTTTTAATACAGTTTTTTTCCTTACTTAAAATGTGTATACACTTTTTGGCACCCTGTGGTATATGTGGCATAGGGAGGTTGAGGAGAAGGCAAAGGTGAGAAAATGGAGAAAGTCTCTGATAAGATGAATGAGAAATGGTATATGGCATGCCCCACACACATCTGCATTTTTCTTGTCTAAAATGACACCTAAATTGCCAAAGTAGAGGACAAATTATACTGATAGAAAAAGAAGTGCCAATAAAAATCACAGAGATGCCAATCCATGCATCCTTATGTCTACTGTAACTGATTAACTGGAAATTTCGTGCTACATGCAATATATACCTTCTATTTTAAACCACTCTAAGTCTGATTCTCTGTTATATGCTGATAAATCCATGCCAAATTCATAAAAATGATTAATATTAATATTACTTTCCTAGGAAACTAAAATTTCACTCTGAAGTGATAATATCTTAACCAGCCCCATTAGCAAATAAAAACTTTGTGCTCAGCAATTACCAGAACATAGTGACAAATATTTGCTAGTATTGATGCATTTGTTAAAATGTAAATTTTATTATGTTTACAGGTGTTAATTTTAAATACCAGAAAAATTGTAAGCTAAAGATTCAAATCATACCATATATTTAATAATTTTTTTCCCATTATTTAAAAATAAAAACAAACAGGCTGGTCTGATAGTAGTGGATTACCAGACCTCATGTAACATTAGTGTCACTAAAGATGATATACAACCCACAACGTTGAACTTGAATGACTTTTTAAAAATAAAATTAAAAGAAATAAAAACAAATAGAGGGTTTCCAATTTTACATACTATCAAATTATTTAATTAAAATTCTGATTATTTTATTTACACTGGCTATATATATATTTAAAATATTGGCATGCCAATCAAACAACTTTGGTTGTGATTATAGATTTTTGTATCACAGATCAAGAACACATAAGTCATTTCAGTTAGAATCAAACAGGTACTGCTACGAAATCAAGTAATTCAGAGTAATTCAGTCATTTAACAAAATAAGCAAAATAACAAAATAAAAGTTTTCCTAACCTTTGCAAAAACTACCACGTGTAGAAGCAATTCTCTAATGCAATTATTACCATCTAGGTACTCAGTGATGCAGAGTCCTTTAAGGTTTAACATCAACTTTTTAATATGAGGATTTTGTCAAAATTTCCTTGGCAAAAAAATGAGAGAGCTGAAGTATATCACACTAAAAGTTAAATACTTCGGAAAAGGAATAATATACATCACCATCCTGGTTACAAGTAGTCACAGGCTCACATAAAATTACAAGTGTTCAACAAAGTGTGCAAATTCATGTGCCTTAAAACAGAACAGGATCAGAGATCTATGAATTTGTAACAAGCATCCAAGTGGTTAACTAGTGTTAACACCTAATCCCACCAAATGAACTAACCAATGTTTTGTAATAAGTCCTTAATAACTTAACTTTTAATACTTGCTATTTTAAAATCGTTTTCCCATGGATTAAACATGGGAAAACAACCCAGGTTTTTCCTCAGCAAAAACAGCCCAAATAGTGAATAATTGAATCTCCAATGTTTTTTCAAACACTCTCTTAAAATATTATGTATCTTAAAATGAAGAATAACATTTATTCTAGAAAATAATTCAGTTATGGAACACCTGGGCTTCTTTGGATGCTTTTCTTTTCTAGTCTTATACTGACCTAACAATTTAGGAAGCAGTATCCGACCAGTGTCAAAATGCTTTCTCAACTGCACAGAAGTTTTATTCTAATCTATTCCAGATAGTCACTATCAATACACTCTCTTCCTTTCTATTAGTTTGTCTTTAAAAAAGAAATCTGTCCTTTGACTTAACACCAATATCCTTGCCTAAAATTAACCACTATTTTTTCTCTCCTACTTCTAAAGCTCTGTATATATTTATAAATAACAACTGAAGAAGCACATAGTTAAGAATTTTATATATATATATATATATATATATATATATATAATATATATATGAGAGAGAGAGTGTGTGTGTGTGTGTGTGTGTGTGTTTGTATGCATACATACATATACAAGCTCAGACTCATCCTAGAAAAAGTGCTACATACCTATTGCTGAGTATCACTAGGGGCACCTTTGAAGTGTTCCCCTATAGGCCAAAACAGTGCCTAGTCCACCCTTCCATGCAATTTTGAACTTCTTTATCTGGAATGATCATCAAAGAGGTTATTTGAGGAGATATGAAAATAAAGTTCATGAACTTGCCACCATGCCCTTAGTTTGGTAGCACCATATAAACAATTCTGTAAGATTTCATAACCTTGCTATATCAATGTGTCACAACTGTATTCATATTAATGTGTGATAGTGTCTTGCTGAGTGGTGTTCATTACTGTTGTTATATGTCACATGATTACAGCTCTGATGGTCATTCCAAAATTGCTTTTCAGGGTGGACTAGGCCCTGGCATCAGTGCATAGTTTTCCCAGGTGAGTACTTAGAAGTTGACCAGAATAATATTCAGCAGTGCCTTAGGTAGCACTTTTTCTAGAATGAGTTTTTGAATTTAATGTCAGACCTTTGTCTATATACACAAATGTACATATGGTGAATTTTATAACATGGTTTAAAGAGCACTTAATTCAGAATAAGAAATTGAAATAACTTAGTAAGTGATTTTATGTTATATCCTTGTAAATTTTTAGATGATAAAACAATTTGAGTGAGAATTCTGCTTTCCTCTGAGACGTAATAAAAAGGACAGGATTTACTCTCTGCCTGAAACAACTAAACAATAGAAAACTATATATAAAACGACAGGTTTTTGAGGCCAGCCTTCAAAGTGCTGAGATTACAGGCATGAGCCACCACATGGAAGGTAGATGGCCTGAACTCATAGGTTCAAGACCAGCCTGAGCCACAGCAAAATCCTGTCTCTAAAAAAATAGCCAGGCATTGTGGTGGGTGCCTGTAGTCCAGCCACTTGGGAGGCTGAGGCAAGAGGATCACTTTAGCCCAGGAAGTTGAGGTTGCTATGAGCTATGATGCCATGGCACTATACCAATGGTGACAAAGTGAGACTCTGTCTCAAAAAAAAAAAAAAAAAAGGTATTAAATATACTAGACATCTGATAATAATGAATAATGACCCCTTGGAGGTGTGGGGAAAACCAGGGAATGCCATGGGTGTCCCAGCTTACTGCCTTGAGAGAGACCCCCGGTGACAGCACAGGAGAGGAAAACCCAGAAGGAACCTGGTGGATACTCTGAGATGAAGAGGTAAAGCTGAGAATCAAGAGATTAAAAAAAAAAAAAATGGACAAAATTCGTAGGAAGTGCACTGAAAAACAGAGAACTAATCAGAAAAAAAAAAAAAAAGACCCTAGAAATCTGCACAGTTCAGCAGAGTACTAACCATTAAATGTGCATGAGGAAATTACACAAGGCCAGGGAATAAGATACCTCAAAAATTATAGAATAATCATTAGGCACTCACATGGGGCCAGGAATAGAGCCTGCTCCCACCAGCTAGACTAACATTAGCAAAATGTTGGACAGAGTATTCAGGAAGGTCTTGCCTTACTGGGAAATAATTAACCACACACTGAGTAGTGCTTTGGACTAAGTAGGCTAAGAAATAATAAAAGTGAGACAAAAAACAGATTAATGCAGTAATGTCACTGCATTTCAGAACAAGACGAAGAATTTTAATAGAAATTCAGAAATATCCAGCACTCAACAAGGTAAAATTCGCAGTCTTAATTGTTTCAGTGAGGTTACTCAAGCTTAAAAAAATAGCGAGGAAATATAATTTATAATGAGGAGAAAAATCAATCAGTTTAAACTAACACAGAAATAAAATAGGTGTTAGAATATGAGGGAAAGAAGTTATAAATGCTTAGTTTTAACTGTATTCCATACATCTGAAAATTAAGGAGGTACAAAGAAGTTATAAAAAGAAGACCAAAAGTGATTTTCTAGATATAAAAACTATAATATCAGCAATATGCTGGATGGGGCTAGTAGCAAAGTAGCCAAGGAAAAATATTAGACATAGAGAACTTGATTTGATAGTAACAGAAATTGTCAAAAGAGAAATGCCGGGTACAGAAGGAAATTTTAAAAAGTCTTTCGGTGGAAATTAACTTCAAAAAGTCTAATATATGTAAATTGGGAAAGAGAATAAAAAATTGATAAAATGTTTACCATAAATTCTCCTTATTTGATAAAAGCTATAATGCTACAGATCCAAAGCTCAACAAATTCCGAACACAATAAACATGAGGAAAACAACATAGAAACACATTAAAATTATTTTTTCAAACCCAGAGTTTAAGAAGGAAATCTTAAAATGAATCATAGAGAAAACACATTATGTACAGAGAAACAAAAAGAAGGATTACAGCTGATTTCCCTGCAGAAAACATAAAAAGAAAAAGACAATAGAGCCACAGCTTTAAAGTATTTGGAAGATAATTAACTTAGAATACCCAATCAAAATATATATCAAAAATGAAGATGAATTAAAAATCCTTTTGCCTATAGAAAATCTGAAAGAGTTCCTCTCCTTCTAACTTTCACTGAGATAAATGTTAAAGGGTAAGCCATATGGGTAAGTTATAAGACTTTAAAAAAGTTTATATTTCTTTAAAAAACAAATTATGTCTTAAGCAAAAATAATAAATTGGGGGGGGGGGTTGTAACATAAGTATAAGCAAAAACACATAGAACTTCAAGGGTAACTATAACAAGGTATAAATATAGTAGGCTTCTTGGCAATACGAGTGTCACTAATCTGTCTCATTAATTCATGAAACAAGTAGTAGACATACCACTAATAAGAGCACAGTAGGCTTGAATAGCACTATTCAAACAACTAAATGGGCACCTTTACAATATTTCATCCAACAACACCAGGATTTTCAAGTATTCTTGGAACATTTACCAACATAGGTGATATTCTAAACCATAAAAGAAACTTCAATAAATTTGAACTAATTCAATTGATATAAAATGTTTTCCATGTTACAATGCACTTAAGTTGGAAGTCAATAAAAGAAAGATAATTATCCAAATAACGAAAACCAAAGAAAGTATTTATGAAAAGACCATGAGTTATAGAGCACATCAAAAGGGAAGCCAGGAAGTATTTGGAACTGATTTTTAATAAAAGCACAACTGTCAGGAGCTCAGCTGAGCTGGGAGAGTGTTAAGCTGCTGGATGTTGTCATAGCTAATTAAAACACCAAGCCATAGATGAAAGGGGTGAGTCTTTAATCTCATCCTGTGATAGTGCAAGCAAGAGCCTTAAACTGGAGGAAGTATTGCTTTCCCTGTTCCAATTTTCCCAGGGAATGGCACGCCAAGAGGGTAAAATATTAAAGATCAGCACAGACATGGGGGTTCTTTTATTGTTGAGGGAGCATCTATCAAAAAAGCTCCAGCAGTTCTACAAACTGGGAATGGGGAATAGAGGGGAAGATTAGAAGTTGAAAAATACTGTGTATTGTGTCAGAGTGGAGAAAAGTGTCTTTAAACTTTCCCCCATTAAAACCTCTGGAGATGCCAGGAAGACTTCAGCCACGGACTCAGTTAAAAAGACCTGGGAACGGAGGTATTTATACTAAGTAGGCCAAAAGCGCCCTGAGTCGGATATGGGGAGTGTCTTTTCCCAAAGCCTGCCAGGTAAAGCTTTTGTAATTGTCCACACTCAGGCCTGAAGTCATACATAGAATTTTAATGAGAAGCTGGACTTTTCAAAAACAACATACTGAATTGAGGTGATAGCAATAAACATCTTTATTGAAAGAAGAAAGGTCTTAAATTCATGGCCTCAGCATCCACCATAAGAAACTAAAAAAAGAGCCAGGCACAGTGAGCACACCTGTAATCCCAGCTATATGAGACAGAGATACGGAAATGGGGAAAAGGAGAAGTCTCACTGTCACCCTGAGGCCTTGCAAAAACAGGACAAGTGACTCCATTGTCTTAAAAATATTTTTGCTTAGCTAGATGACCAGTCGCCACAAGTGCCATACATCTGCTTCTGTAGATACCAGTTGTGAAATCCGGTCACTTGCTTTCTGCTTCTGTGCCTGCATCATTAACCCTATAAAAACTCTATTCCTTAGCTGGTCGGGACTGCAATTCTGACTTAAGAAGGCAGTTGGTTGGCCAGTCTAAATGAGAGACTTTCATTGGCATCTTATAACTGATTTGTTTGGGGTCCTTTTTGCTCGCTCCATAATAAGGCAACATAATAAGACCCTATCTTTATTTATAGAAAAAAAAGAAATAGATTTTTAAAAAATGAAAAAAGCAATTGTATCATAAACAAACAGAAAATCCACCAAAATTAATAGAAAATAGCAAAGTTAATAAAGCCAAAGATGTTTTAATCAACAGATAAATAAAGCAATAAACTTCTACTCATACTGATCATAAAGAAAAGAGAAAAGATTCAAATTGTCAATAGCATAAATAAGAAAGGGTATGTCACTGAAGATGCTACAAATATTAAAAAGATAATAAAACCAGATTATGAGCAACATTATAATTCTAGATTCAAAAACATAGATGCAATGAGGCAAAAAAAAAAAAAAAATTCTTAAAATATAAAAACGGCTGTACTCATGAAGACATAGGTTACCCCAACAGTCAAAGATATTAAGTAATTTAAGTTTATAATTAAAACATTCCCATGAAGTCAAACTGCAGGCAAAAGGCTTCATGATGAATTTTACAAAACACTATGGAAAAAAATTAAACTAGTTCTACTTAATTCTTCCATGAAACTTGAAGCAGAAGGCCTGCTTCCTAATTCCTAATGAATATTTTGAAGAGAGATCTGTCCTGATATCAATTTTAGGCAAAGATATTGTAATGTAAGAAAACTACAGACCAATATTTCTTATAGATGCAAAGATTCTGAGTGAAATTTTAACACATTGAATCCAACAATACATATAAAAGATAATACATCATAATCAACTGGGATTTAATGCCCAGGATACAGGACTGGATGTAACATTCAAAAATCAAAATTAAAATCCATATGATCATCTCAATAAGGTAAGAAAAGCATTTGAAAAATTTCAACATCAATTTTCAAAAAGAAATTCTGTGAAAATAGGAATGAATAGAAGGTAATTTTCTCAAAGGAACTCTGTGAAATATTGTTAACATAAGAATCAACAGTGTAAGACCGCTGACTTTCCACCGAGGTCGGGAATGAGAAGAGGACATCTGTCTTGACGAGTACCTCGCTGAGGGCCTTGCTCATAGTGACAGTTCTTCAGTGGTGGTGGAACCAAGGGCATGCTGTGGATCCAGACTACTCCAGTGGCCTGGTCTCCACTGCGCTCTCCACTGCCTGAGTGACTTCTGCTTCCTAGGTGTTCTATGAGCTTTATCTCTTCATGCCGATGAGATCTGATTGGCTAGAGTCCAGGAATGTTGAGGACAACCTTACATTCCAATCTAAAATTCAAATTAATTCAAATTAATTCAAATGGTATAATACTTTTATTTGTCCAACCTTAATGTTACAAGCATATTTTGTGGATTTTGTTTTTTTTTTAATTTTGAGATGGTGATACATTTTCCAAAGTACAACATGATTTAATTTCAAAGAACAGGAAGTCAATACAGGAGAATTATAGGTGGAATTGACCTTTTATAAACTCACACTAGATTTATAATGTGATTCTAGTCACCAATAGACATCAGTGGGAATTAAATTTTCCTATCTTTAAAATAAAGAAAAATTTCTACCTTGGCTGTTGGCGGATCAATTACATTCTTTAAGTCAATTCACTTTTATATGTGAATAAAAACATGTTTTCTGCCCCATTGAAAGGATTGAACAAGCAGCATTATGTATGTACCTGTGCTGTTACTAAAAGAGCACAGTCATACTCCCACTCTCCCCACAATCAAGTGGTGTTATCTTTCTCCTCTGAAAACAATTGTCAGAGTGCTGCGACCACTAACAGATTCAGATTGTGACTACAGGGAGTGGAAAGCACCAAAAATATAATCAGGCACCAACTGACAGAGATTCATGATTCTGGATGTGAAAATGTGGAGGCTGGGCAGCGCCTGTGGCTCAGAAGAGTAGGGTGCCGGCTCGGTATGCTAGAGGTGGCAGGTTCAAACTCAGCCCTGGCCAAAAACTGCAAAACAAAACAAAACAAACAAACAAACAAACAAACCAAAAAAAAAAAAACAAACGGATGATTATAGCAGAGGAGGGGGCACAGTGGGAAGTATAAAGCCTGTGAGCTCAAATTTCAGGTCACTCTGGACATTGAACCACTGTGACCATTACTATGTTATTTTTATTTTCTCTTCAAATTTTATTACCTTTTGTAAGGAAAAATACAGACACTTCAGGATAAAATATTAAATTCTACAATCATTTTATGAGTTTGACATATACATACATACAGAGATTTAGAATTTCTATCTGTTTTTGAAGAAAAAAAAAAAAAAGGTACAGGGAGCCTAAAAATACTTGAATGTGAGTCTGTTACCTTCTCGGTTTATGACTTAGAAATGCATATTGTTATTCTTTCATCTCTGGAGTGATGAAGTGATGAAGGCAAACCAAATTAATTCCTGGAAAGAATCAGAAACTTGTTCCTGTATGAAGTGTGTGAAAGTCTCCATAATATACTACATATCAAGTTGGTAAAAATAGTTTTTGTGCAATAATTTCTGTGCTTTAAATTTCAGTTAGTGTTTAAGATTTCAAGTTACCAAGGATATCATAATAAGAAAAGCTCCCACTCTTTTAGGAGTTTAGGAATGTTAAAAAAAAAAAAAAAAAACAATGTGTCATTAATCTCTATCTCCTACTCTTTTAAGTTTGACCATCCAGATATTTTCAGAATATTTGGAGGATGATTTTTTCTGAGTTAGCACACAGACAATGGACCCAGATGTGGTTTTATTATTATTCTTCTTCTCCTTCTTCCTTCTCCTTCTTTTTTGAGACAGAGTCTCACTTGGCCATCCTTGGTAGAGTGCTTTGGTGTCACAGCTCATAGCAACCTCAAACTCCTGGGCTTGAGCAATTCTCTTGCCTCAGCCTCCCAAGTAGCTGGGACTACAGACACCTGTCACAACACCGGACGGTTTTTAGAGACGGGATCTCAACCTGGCTCAGACTGACCTGGAACCTGTGAGCTCAGGCAATCCATCCACCTTGATTCCCAAGTGCTGGAATTATAGGCGTGAGCCACCACACTTGGCCTGTTTTTTGTTTTTGTTTTTTCTCTTTCTTTCTTTTTTTCTTTTTCTTTTTTGATTCTTTCTTTTTTCTTTTTTCTTTTACACCTTAATTCTTTTCCTCCTTCCCTTGCTTCCTTTCTTCCTTTTCTTTTCTTTTTCCTTCTTTCTACCTTCCTTTGCTCTCTTTCTCTCTCACTCTCTCTTCTCTCTCTCAGGTTGGTCTGACACAGTTCTGACCCTCCTGCCTCAGTCTCTCAATGACCTGGGATTATAGGCATGTGCCAATGAGCAAAGTTAGTTTTCTTTCCATATTAAATCATTGATGAATTAAATATCATTAAGTTTGTGGACCCCAGAAGTGTTCTCACTGACCCTATGGACAACACATTAAAAACAAAAACACATTTTTACTGTCACAAAAAATTATCTGAGGTTTCAGCCTCCTCTAGGTTACTTCTCTAATGTATCACCTATTCCTATACTTAATTTTCTGTCTAATTTTTTTTTTTTTTTTTTTTTTTTTTTTTTGGAAATGAAAGAATGAAAGGTGCTTAGATGCAGAGATTAAATGAAAGCTTAAGAATTATAGGCTAATAAGGAAATTTATGGCATTTCCAGTTTTAAATACTTATAAATATAGGAAGCGTTGAAGATTTTTTAGTCAGAAGAGTTCTTCATCAATACAAGGACACATATCATAAAATAAAGTATAAAGACCATGCATATTGGGACACATGTGTAGAATTTTATTGACATATACACACTGGATTTTTTCAAACAATAAACTGAATATTAAATTTAGGAGGAGAGATACAATTTTCCATTTCTTCAGACTACCTAAGTCAAAATATATGGGACAAAAATACATTTTTTATGTTCTTTCATGATAATAAAAATTAAATTTACTCAATACTGCTTTGTCTTCTTCATGTTGTTGCTCAAATATCTCTTCCTCTGTGAAACATTTTCTGATTATTGTGTTTAAAGTGTAATCTTACCTTAATGTGCCTTACTTGTCTTTTCTGCCTCTTTTAGTTTCTTTTTTCATGATGGCACTTATGATCTTATTATGAAGTCCAGAGAAGCAGAGATTTTTATCCAGCCATCTCAGTGTGCCTCAGAAATGTTGCCACAGCGTAGGCTCTGAAAAGCATTTGATGAATGAATGTATGAAACAATTATCCGTTAGGGATTATATTAAATGCTAAAAATACTTTACTTCAGTAAGTTTTCACAATAATCTTCATTATACCATTCTTAACTGATTTTGGTCAGAAGAAAGTGAATCTTACAGAGTTTAAGTAGCTGCCCCAAATAACATATAGTCTGATTCCAAAATTTATAAACTTGTTCAATAATTTTGATGTTTCTGTAGCAAAATTAGTAAAATAATAAAATAACAATGGAACTTATCTAGAAATTGACTTAGCATTTGATCATGCTTTTTCCAAGTGAGAAGATATCCAAACTGTGTTATAGTCATATTAATCAATATATATAATTCCTATAATATAATATGAGTAGATAGAGGCCAGATGCTAAACGTATTACCATCAGGGACAGGTATAATGACATGCATAATTGTCCCCTTTGTTTTTTCTAAGCATTTAATAGTACATTTTTGAAAAGTTCTTTGCTTCTTTACTCATATTTTTCCCTTCAAGCTGTTTTGAAAAAATCCTGTAGTAATATAGTAAAACCACCCTCTTAACTGAGATGGTGTCCAAAGAATGACTCAAGCAAGTCCAGCCTGGTGAGTTATGTGAGCGTCTTAGAGATTCCTTACACAGGATGCTGCTGACTCCGGGGCAGCACGGGGCCTCTCCAGAGAGTTACTTTGTATCTGCACAGCCTACCCGCATCATTCAAGTCCCTTTTCAATTGTCATCATGTGTTCACAGATAAAAGAATTTAAGCATGAGGAACCATTGTGTGCCTTCCCACAACTCATGTATTGCTAGTGGTATTATAATTTTCTACTAGGCAGGGATTTTAGTATTACGTTTAGCCAAAGGGTCCTGTAGGATAGCAAAAGCTATCTCAACCAGTTTACTAGGGCTTAAGGGACCTTGTGATTTTTCTCAGTATTTCCTATGTTTATCTTAATCCATTGCTTTTCCATTGCCATTAAGCCTGCAGTGTCAACTTTTCCCAGTGGGGAAACACTTTCTTTCCCTCTGAGCATTTAATGGCACATTAAGTTCTCAAGATAGAGCACAATTTATTAAGTCATATCATACACCTCCAATATGTCTAATGAAGAATAATTGTGTATACTTCTTTTCCATGCAGCATTTTTTAAATGACAAAATAAAAAGTTGTAGCTACAGACAGAATAGGTTAAAACATCAATTCTTAAGTATGCTAGAAAATATATATTTTATAACAGATTTATTTAATTTGTTGGATATTTCTTTTCTCTTTCTTTCCCTAGAAGTGACTATATAGAGCAAGACAATAAAGGTAATTCATTCAAATTCCAATTTCCTTTGGAAAAAAATCAAATATTTTGCATCATGGGTGTCCACTAATCAAGGAAAAGGTATATCATTGATTAAGTCAACTTGGGAATAAAACGAACCATTAAGTATAAAATTTACATATTTACTACCTTTGCATTTTCCAGGTGAAAAGGCAGTCTTTGAGTTTGTTTTCATGAATGTATTAGTTAGTATAAGAATTAAGATAAGTAAGATGGACCTTGGCACTTTCAAATTTAACTATATTGTCAACTCTTGTTCCTGTGAACCCCTTATTATTCAGTTTTAGGTAGCCCAAGGGAGGCTTTTCTCCTTTCATTGTCTACGAGTAAAATTCTGCTAAATTAAAACTGGCTTTATCTACAGAGTGAATTAACAAATGTGACCCTACGTTTCAAGAACTTCTTTTCACAAGAAATGTCAGACAAAATTAGAACTCCCATTGACCCTGCAGTCCCATTACTAGGCATCTACCCAGGAGAAAAAAAATCCTTTTATTATAAGGACATTGGCACTAGACTGCTTATCACAGCTCAATTTATAATCACCAAAATGTGGAAACAACCTAAATGCCCACCAACCCAGGAATGGATTAACAAGCTATAGTATATGTACACCATGGAATACTATTCAGCCACTCAAAAGATGGAGACTTTACATATTCTGTATTAACCTCGATGGAGGTGGAATACATTCTTCTTAGTAAACCATTACAGGAATGGAGAAGCAAGAATCCAATGTTATGAATTCTAATATGAAGGCAGTAGATGAGTTTACACAAGGTAGGGGGTAAGGGAATGAGGGAGCTGAGAGTGGGGAGCAGAGAAGGAGATTGGGAGTCATGGTGTATGGCAAACCTCTTGAGGGCAGGGCACAATTATAAGAGGAAAATTATCTAACAAATGCAATCAGGGTAACCTAATTCTTTGTACCCTCAATGAATCCCAAACAATAAAAATAAAAAATAAAAAATCCCAAATCAAAAACACCCAGACCAGGTTGTTATTAGAAAAAGTTAATTCAGAAGAGACCATCTGGACTTTTTTTGATGTAACATCTAAATATGCATTACATTTTTAACTTTTAGAAATATTGCATAATTATTAGAGAAACATAAAAATCAAAATTGTTACAATTCTACTAATTAGCCACATAGAAAATTAGTATTCATAAGGCATTCTCTAAATTTTTCTTCATTTTCATATATAATGAAAATAAGATCAAATTAAAACACTAATTTTCAAAATCTCTTTTTCCTTTAGTATGTTTTCCATGCCAATAAATATTAATTTGTTGTTATTAATGTTATATAATCTTATATATTAATATTTTAAAGAAAAAATACTAAGTTATTTAACCTAGCTCCCTTTTTTTCAGATTAATATGAGGGTACAAACGATTAGGTATAATATTTTCATTTATTAGGTAAAGTCTAAGTTGTAGTTGATTTCGGGACAGAGTTTACCTCTATTATGAATATAGTAAGGGAATTAATGATAGGGTACTTTCTAGTTAACAGTTGGAAAGCATTTACTTCAGTTTTTTAAACAAAACTAATTGCCTGATACCAACTAATTTCAGGCCATATTCTGAATTCAAGTATATTGGTTTGCTAAGGCTACCATCACAAAATACCACAAACTGGCTAGCTTAAAAACAGAAAGTGATTTCCTCACGGATCTAGAAGCTGGAAGTCCAAGATCAAGGTGTTAACTGGTATGGTTTCCTCTGAAACCTCATTCTCTGCTTTGCAGATGGCTGTTTTCTCCTAGATGCCCACATATCTCTGGTGTCTCTGTGTCCAGATTGACTTTTCTGGTAAGGTTGGATTAGGTCCCACCCTGAAGCCCACCTTTTTCACTTAAGCACTTCTGTAATGGCACCATCTCCAAATAAAGTCACATTCTGGGATTCTGGGGTTTAGGGTGTCAACACAAGGGACACAATTCAGCCTTTGACAAGACCAGCTTAGGTGAAGCCAGCTAAGACCTGGTCATAGTCTAAGTCTGATTTACAACCACTTTACAGCAATCAATTTAAATGTCAAATAATATAAACCAGGCAAGAAAAGGCCCTGCCTCCAGAATTATTCAATTTTGTTTCTACGAAGCTATGTCTTTGTTAACTGTGCTTTTCCAAGTTTATTTATAGATGCAGGCACCTGTGGTTAGATTCAGCTTGTCGTTTTAAAATAGAATGGTATTGCTATAAATTATAGGAAAGTTGAATTCTAAACTACTTAAATTTCATAACCAACTTCTTATGCCAGCAGACGTCACAATATTCTCAAAGGATCAGGTAAAGGATGCTTTTTCCATTAAAGTTCATCTTTACCTATTTGTCTCTTGACAGTGAAATCTGAAATATCAAGCTAGTGTAATTTCTGCAGCTTTTGTTGAAATTACGTTATCACTGCTCTCAATGTAAAGCAATTTATTATGTGGCAACTGGTAAATTCAGTAAAGATACATTTGTGGTCAGAGATAGCATAGATCACAAAGCCACTGAAAATAAAAATATTGAACAGCAGGATTAGTCTCATGATGGATCAGATGACAATGTTCTGTGAAATACAAGGGCATGTGTGATAATCTGTCCTTGCTTTACCTTCTCCTAGGCCTAACTCTACTTCTTCATACCAACTCTTTTCTTTCACTTAATAAGTGAATGAATAAATTCACTGAATAAATTCATTCACTTATTAAGTGAGATGAGATAAATTCCCATCTCCTCTTTTTCTAAGAACTAATACACAAAGCACTATAGCAATCATAAAGACAGGAACATAGGTGTGGAAGATCCTTTAGGAAGTGGGTTCAATAGGCAACTGGCCATAAATATCATTATTTCCAACACAAACGACTTGGCCTCTGGTTCATGACAGTGAACTGAGCACCACCTCCCTCACGGGAAACTTCACTGCAATGATATTTAGAAACACAAACATGAATAAATAAAAATAGCAGAGAGAATTGTGGAAGGGGTTATTCGAACAAGAAAACAGACATCTTTCTGAATATGATAAACTAGTAGATATGTATCAATTGAAGAAACAGCGAAAACAAAGGAAGCCACTGCTGGATCACCTGGATCACCTCCCCATCAGTGATCTCAGGAACGGACCTGGTATTATCAGTACAATCACAGTGATTCCAGGTTGGGTGTTACATACACAGTTGACCCTGAAATAACAGCAGAGTTGTGAACACTGGCCCTAACTGAAAATCCACTTGTAACTCCTCCAACATTTAACTACTGATAGACAATTGTTGCCTGGAAGCCTTACTGGTAACAGAAACTGCTGGTCAACACAAACTTTGTATGTTATGTGCTTTCTATACTGCATTCCTACAATGAAGTAAGTTTGAGAAAGGAACATGTTATTCAGAAAGTAATAAGGAAAAGAAAGTCTATCTACTAGCTATTAAGAAGAAATGAATTATCATACAGTTTTTTTATCCCCTAGTCTTCACACGGAGTGGGCTGAAAAGGAGGAGGAAAAGGAGGGGTTGGTCTTGCTGTCTCTGGTGGAGACAGAGGCAGAACAGATGGAGGAGGCAGAAGTGGGGAAAGGACAGACAGGTGCACTCGGAGTTATCTTTATTGAAAATGCTTGGTGTATAAATGCACCCATATTGCTCAAACTGGTGTGTTCCAAGGTCAAGTCAACTGTATAGAGTTTAGGAGAAAGCTGTTGGAAAGGAATTTGTCGACATTCTGTCCATTCAATAGCCAAATCAGGGACGCTGACCGCTTTCCATGGTGCTCTAGTACACAGAATCACAAATAAGTTAATTCCACTGAAACTCTTAGAGAGACCTACCAGTGTTGACCTCTGAATAACTTAAGTTTGCAATTATAAACAGAAAAAAACAAACAACAAAAACAGTTTCTCATTGATTTTATCAGAAAATAGTTTTTTTTTAAAGGATATTTGTGAGCTCACAGATGGAATACTGAACTAGGGAGTAAACTACACAGGAACGGAGTCCAAAATCTGATTGCATCCCTGGTCCACAGAGGAGACTAGTAGACATAATAACTTGTTTCACTGACACATGTGCTCTGGGAATTTGATAGTGCTGCAATTTCGTCTATTGCTACTGCCGCCAGAAAATACTGTCATTGCTGCACCAGAAATCTGATTTTATTGCAATAACTACTTCCACTAGGAGCAGAATCAGTTCAGTTACCTGCATATTTGGGTCATTATCAAGTTCCCAGTGCAACTTGTGGAAAGATAGAGAAACTGTTACAGGTAGAAGGAAACTAAAGAAATATCTCAGTTTAGAATCTGGAAGAGAAAAAAAATAGCAGAAAATACAAAGAATATCTGATGTTTAGTTAATAGTATTGTCCCAATGTTAATATTTTTAGTTTTGTTAAATGTACTATATTTGTAAAACTTTAACATTAAAGGAAACTAGATGAAGAGTATATGGAAATTCTTTGTATGATCTTTCCAATTCTTCCATAAACATAAAATCATTTTACAATAAAAAAAGTTTATATGAAAATATTACCAGTTGTTGAGTTTAGCTATGGTATCAGAAAACAAAATTCACAATTGTTTGAATAATCCAACAGAATACTCCCCCCCCAGTCACACATTTGTGTGAGGCCAGATTGCTCCAAGTAGCTCAAACAAAATAGCTCTTACAGCATACTGTAAGAAATTGCATGCAAAAGCAGAGAAGCTAAACATTAAAGAAATTTGGAAAAAATGTAAAGTAATCTGTGTTTCTCATTTTATTTGCCATGGAAAATGGTTCTTGCTTACAAAATATATTACTTTTTATAACATGTAATGGGTTTATCTGCAAATCAATTAATAATTATATATTTTTAATTACTTGCTTTAATTTTACAGGTGGTAACATATTGATAGATATAGTCAACATAAAACTGTTTGGAATTGCCCTAAAATTTAAAGGAGAAATGTATTCCTGAGATTAAAATTTTTAGAACATTTAATATAGAAGGTGATTTACTTGGTGCAATGGAGTAACATCAACCAGGAATGATGAGATTCCTTAGAATAACTTGATAAAAGTGATGCAAATGGAGACAAAGAAAATTTTTAAAGTACAAAAAAAAAAAAAGAATCTATTTCCCTGGAATAGTAGCATATTTATTGACCCAGAGACTGTGGTCAGATTGTAAAGATGATCTGGATGAATTAATATTGAAAGAATAGAATGGGATGCATATGTTTGGAGTATGATTGATCAGGTTGTCCCTGGCCTTATGGAGGTACTGATTTGTGAACAGGGGTCTTACTTGAATTTTCTCTTGTAATTCTAGAGTAATAAAATAATGTTTCTTATATGTATATTTAAATGGACAAATATAGATATAAACATGCATACATACATGTATGTTAATACTTATACTTACACATACGTTTTGTATATACATTCTCATTTATACTTATTTCTTTTTTCTGGGTTTTAAGAACAGCAAATACTTAAAATCAGTAAGTTCTCTTCCAATTTGCACAAGGCATATATGACTGTGCTTAGACACCCAACTTGCTTAAAATAGGAATAAAATGGAGAAGGAAAACAATTAATATTCTATTCTTATTTCAAAACAAGTTGATTACTGGCTGGGCGTGGTGGCTCATGCTTGTAATCCCAGCACTTGGGAGGCCAAGATGGGTGGATTTCCTGAGGTTTGAGACTAGCCTGAGCCAGAGTGAGATCCTCATCTTGAAAAAATAGCTGGGCATTCTGGCAGGCACCTGTAGTCCCAGCTACTTGGGAGGCTGAGGAAAGAGGATCACTTGAACCCCAGAGTTTCAGGTTGCTGTGAGCTGTGACACCACAGCACTCTACCAAGGGTGACCAAATGAGACTCTGTTTCAAAAAACAAACAAAAAAGTTGATTACAAACACTGTTTTCATTTTTTAAAAAGTTATATCTCCATAGGCTTGACCAATATAGTGTTTGTAATTTATGATGCCTCAAATACAAATTTTAAAAAAATTTCTTTTAACAATAAAAAAAAACCAGTTTTACCTTTACTATGAAGAATCTATAACAATGACTCTTCCAATTTTGAGCTGTCAAGTTCATAATGGCAGAATTTCAATGTATGGGTTATAAAAGGAGACATAATCCCAAACTAATAAATTCATGGATGTAAAAAAAAAAAAGGTGGAAGGAAATGGGATATCCCAACGTGGAGTGGAATGCAGAGTTGAATCAGTGCACATTAACATCTACTTTCTTATGTAAAGACTTTTCAAAGTTTCCTAAGAACTTCCAAATAATCTTAACACAGAAGAAAATAATAGCTAACAACCAGAACATACTTTCACATTTTTCACATTATACTTCTACTAGCAGTCTATACAAAGTAAAGATCATTGAAAAGTAGTGATTTTAAGTTGTAGCAAGATGCAAGTAGGAAGAGAAAACCCAGCAAAATTCCTCAAAAATGAATCAAATTTAATTGGCACAGCCCTTGTCTTACATGTTGGTCTTTTCCAGCTGCAATCATGATTGACTTTTAATTTGTTTCTCCGTTTAATGCAGTACTTGCGATGATTGCCCTTGGTTTCATTCCTTGAGCCTGCCCTCTGTTCTCTTTTGGATCTAAAACTTGTTTTATTATTTCTTTTGAAGAGGCTTCTTCTTCTTGACTTGGGGCTTATGAATAGCAGTAAGACAAAGAGAAGTAAATTCTTATTCCAGTAGAACCTCCACAGTTGAACACCTCCCAACATTGACCACACGTTACTTTGAACTAGTTTTCATAGACCAGACATGCATTATATGTGCAAATCAGCATAGTAGGCTTAGTTCCTTTTGTTGACCACCTCCATGTGTTGACCAGTTTGTTATAGTCCCCTGGGTGGTCAACTTACAGAAGTTCTACTGTATTTTTATTTATGCATTTACTTTTCTGAAATATTAATGAGGTACAAATGGTTTTGTTACATGTATAGCTTTTTTTCTATTTGCTAAATTTTCTTTATTAAGTCATAAATACATAGATCATGCATATATTGATGCATTTATGGGGTACAATGTACTGATCTCCTATACAATTTGGTGTGCTTACATCATACTAATTCATATATCCTTCACCTCATTTACTTAATTATTGTTAAAACATTTATACTGTACTTAATAGATCTTACATGTACCCTTGCAATATGCACCATAGGTGTGGTCCCACCATTCACACTCCCTCCACCTGACCTCCCTCCTCCCTTCCTGTTCTCCCTTCCCTCTTTCATCATGGGCCATAGTTGTGATCTATCTTCATATGAAAGTGTGAGTGATTGTAAATTGGTTTCATAGTAGTACTGAATACATTGGATACTTTTTCTTCCATTCTTGAGATACTTTACTAAGTAGGATATGCTCCAGCTTCATCACATATATAGCTTTTACAATGCTGTGAGCTATAAGTGTGTGCATTACCAGAATAGTTGTTCAACGTACACATTAAATAGGTTTTCTCCCCTCACTTTACTGCCTCCCACCTGCTTCACTTCCAATCATTTTTATTTTCCTCTGTGCACATGATTGCCCACCAATTAGTTCCAGCTTATTTGAATTTGTGTGTTGTTTATTTTTCCATTCTCAAGATACTTCACTGAGACCTCAGTTATTTTTATTTTGTATATTGACATTAGTTGTATGGCCACACTTTGCACTATATTTTTTAGAGTTAAATGGGGATAAAATGCTTACTTTTAACTTTTCACATACTAATGGGAGTTAATTTTTTATTTTTTCATGCAAAATATAAAAATCTTACAATTTTGTATATCCATTTACCTCTGGTTTTCATGTGATAATTGAGGCACTGAAATCTACAGACCCAAGGCGAAATTTTGAAGTGTAATACATTTTGTTGCATGAACTCAAGCTTAGGAATGAGTTTTAAGCTTTTAAAGAATATATTTTTAAAAACAGAAGAAGAGAGATGAGAAGGAGGACCTGAATGAATTTCCAATAGACACTCTTGAGTAGGAGTGGCCTACAAATCCTACAGTTGACCATCTGACTTTATACAAAAAAAAATGTACTTGACCCTTCACATTTTCATATTATAAAATGACTTTTTAACATTTACATGTGTTTTAACATATTTAGAAGACAATATTATTTGTTCTATTCTTTAATTTACAATTTCTGAGACTTTTCATTCTTACAGATAATGTGAATTTCTATTTATTCTTACTTCTATCTGAGTCATCTCAATTAAGCAATTTTTTAATTTATGCAATTACAGTAATGCTGGTTCTGAAGTCTCTGTTTTTATGTACCTAGTAGGTTTTTATATTGCCTTCATTCTTGAAGTATATTTTCACTGGATGTAGAATTATGCCTTGACAGATTTAGATTTCTTTCAGCACTTTACAGCTATTGTCTGGCTTCCACTATTTCTGATAAGTTCTTATCTCTGTGGTTGTCCTGCAGATGTCATTTTTTCTTTGCTTGCATTTGCTATTTTCTCATCTTTTTCATTTAGTATATGAGCTATAATAGGCTATGCTATTGGTATTTATTCTTTTACTAATTTATTTCTATATAAATAATTTGATATCCTTCAATCTTTGTCTATCACCTTCTTTGGCAAGTTTTGATATACTATTTTTTAAAAATCACATTTCATATCTCATTGTCTTTTCCCTTATTTTTATGGACTAAAGCGATATACATGTTAGGATATTTTTTCAGAATATCTCACAGATCCTTGGTGATCTGCCCAGTTTCAATATATTTTCTTTTGTTCTTCTGATTTGACAATTTCTATGACTATGTCTAGTTCACTTATTTTATCATCTGTTATCGCCAATCTACTATCAAGCCTATACACTTATTTTCTTTTACACTTTAGATATTAATTTTTTTTAACTTGGTCCTTTTCTTAGTTTACCTGTTTGAAGAGATGTTCATTATTTGTATAATACATTTTTTACTTTTGTTAATCTTAGAAAATGTACTAGAGAAAATCATCTCTAAAAAATGTTGTTGGCTTTATTCAGGATAAGAATTAAGGATTATAATCTGGAAGGTATAGAATAGCAAGCATTCAGTGAGTGAAGGGGAAGGGGAACTTTTATTAGCAAAATGTGATTGACATAAGCTTCTTAAAAGCGGAGATCCTTGGTTCCAGAGACTCACAGTCAAAATGTTAGTTGATTGGTGGAAATGCTGTTTCTAGACAAGTATTCTTCCAAGAACACATTATCTGAATTATTGCAGTTCTAACAGTCTAGTGGTATGCCTTATCAAAACAGGAGGTGGTTCATGAATAATGTGAAAAGATTTCTTATGGAGCTTTTAGGAAGTTCATAAAAACAGTTCTTATCACAGACACGTAGTCACTAGCTGCCTCTTCTTCAAGCTTTCCTGGCCCTATTTTGTCTGGGTCTGAAAAAAAGTGCTTTTATCCTGGTATCTGAAATTTTCATACTTTTTGGGGGGTGTTTAGGTATAGCTACAATGGTTGCTTTAATTTCTTTGTACATCAATTTCAATATTCGGTATATCTCAAGTTTAGACTGTATATTTTGTTTTATTCTATCCTAACTTCTTTATTATAAGTAAAAATATCTCTAAAACAAGAAAAGGAAAGAAGGAAGGAAGGGAGGGAAAAAAGTTCTATCACATACAGTGTGAGAAAGAATAAATAATAATTAGCTTCACTCTGTCCTATCCTAAGTGATGACTATTCAATATAATTCAAATCAAACCTGAGACAAATAGTCCAGTGTGCAAGACTTACATTTCCTGTTATTGTGGTTCTTACTATTTATTCTGCCTTTTCCTATATTCAGATATTCCATAGACCTATTTAATTGGGGGTTTTTTTGCACTTTTTAGCACCTATCCTTATTTTTATAAATTCCTTATTATTTTAGTCACTCTTCTCCTTATAAGACTATCCAACTAAGAACACAGCTGCTTCTTGAGCTATTTTCTTTGTTACAGTAAAGTTTTTGCCTCTGTTAGCTCTTTCTTATCCTTATTTTGTGGTTATAAATTTATATTTCACCTTGTTACTATATTACATTGTGTAAAAAAAAAAAAAAAAAAAATTTGGCCCTTAAATTAGTTTCTGGGTGGGTCCCTCTATAAGAGCTGTTCAATTTATTTTCCTTTCTGCATCACATTGAAAAAATAAGAGGCATCTTAGTGTACACATTAAATACACAAATACGAACAAATACTGAAACAGTCCTCATATAATCTGCATGCAGCCCATAGGACACAGGTTGGACACTCTTGCTAAACCTTTGGAAATTTAGTTGAATCTTGAAACAAGTTTCTTGAAAATACTATCCAATTTTTTGAAATTTCTCTAGTCCGAGTATTTTTTTATTCGTAGTGGAATCTGAAAATTTATGAAACAAGGTGACTTATAGTGAGCCCTTAGAATCTTTCTGCTAGCTAAAATACTCACGATGAAGTATTATCACGCCATGAAGACCAAGAGTGGAACTAAAGCTTTCGTATTTTGAGATGGGTGATATCACTATGAGTTCCAGGAACAGAGACAGGTTGGAATAAGAACATAGTTGTATTCAACAGTACCATAATCAAAAGGATATAACTGATGTATGTCAATTACAAAAGGATATAACTGATGTATGTCAACTACTTAATCCACGTACTTCATCCAATGACACCAGAATACATACTCTTCTCAAGCTCACATGAAACATTCACTGAGATGGACTATTTTACGAGCACAGAAAAACACCTTAACAAGTTGAAAAGAATAAAATACAGTTTTCTTAGACCACCATGGAATTAAACTACAAATCAAGAAGAGAAAGCAGAAAATCCTCAATAACTGTATTTTAAACCACTCACTTCTAAATAGCATAAAAGTCAAATAAAAACTTTCAAGAGAAATTTAAAAATATTTTGAACTGAATCAAATTAAAACATAAAAATTTGGGGAATACAATACAAGAAACATTCAGCATTGAATACATATAAAAAAGAAAAATTAAAAATCAATTAGCTATGGTTCTGTCCTAAAAATCTACAAAAAAAAAGGAAAAGCAAATTAATATACAAACGAACAGAAAAGAAATATAATATGCATTAAAGTAGAAATAAATTAAATTTAAAAGAGAAAATCAATAAACAAAAGTAATACAACTAAATGCTAGTCTTCTTAAATGATCTGTAAATTTCAAGAACCTCTAAATACTTCATCTAAGAAAAAAGAGAGGAAACACTACTTTCCATATCCAGAATACATCCCACAGACATTAAAAGGACAGTAAAGAAATACTCTGGACAACTCTGTACTCGCGATTTTCATAACCTAGATGATATAATCCAATTTATTGAAAAATAGAATTGCTAAAACTGTCATGAGAAAAATAATATAATCTTAAAAGATATATATTTATTAAATAAGTTAAATCAATAATAAATAACTTTCTAAAATAGGAAACACCAGACCCAGATGGGCTCACCAGTGAATTCTACCAAATATTTCTGGAAGAAATTGTACCTGTTTCATAAAATCACATCTGCAAGACAGAAGCAATACCTAACTCATTCCAAGAGACCAGAATTATCTTAACACTAAAATCACAGATAATACAAGAAAGAACAATTACAACTAATAAATATCATGAATGTAGGTTGATATGAGATATGCTTAGAAGGCAACAAAAATGAGCTCAAACATCACTTCACTTCCTGAAGATTGTCTGCGTTTCAGTTTCTTCTGTGTTTTATTTTTATGTTGACATTTCTATTTCAGAGGGTCATTAGAACTTTCTGACAGTGACATGATTGGAATTTAATTTCCTAGTTTTTAAGACTACTAATGAGTAATATGCTTTCATTTTTAAATCAAAAGTGTTTTTTACTAAGGCAATAGTAGAGTATGGATATCTTAAAAAATTGCTTTTAAAATAAAGTGATCAAGTCAATTCTCTATGGTCTCATCGATTTACTATGAAGAGCCTTTAGACTCAACTTGTATTCCTCTTATTTGGTATCTAGTAGAATCCACACCTGTCATTAAGAGTGATAAAATTAAAATATATTTTCAAACTGAATGCAAATTATATGTAAATAAAATTCAAATGTACAATTAATTTGGTAACACAGTCAACTCTTTCATTCTTGTGACAGAATTTGTTCTGTACTCCATGTGTGTGTATGGATACAAGAAGGAGCAAAATTAAAACCCATATTTTAGAGAAATAAGTTAGTAATCAATAATTCAGTAACAAATCATAAACTTTGATAAATACTATAAAGGAAATCTAATTGTATTATAGAATTTCATAATATGAACTTGACTTCGAGGGCTTGTTGAAGTTTTTGGTAAAAAAATAGAATAGATCCAAGAGCTAAAAGAGGATTTGTGTAAATTGTACAGACATTAGGAAGATTATTGTAACAGGGAAATCGAAAAAGCAGGATTCTGTGGTTGAAGCATAGAGTCTTATTTGTGACATGCTAGTATTGAGGCTGGGAACAGAAGGAGTTAGTTCAAGTCCTAGATCATGAGGGCTCAAGGGGCTACCTCATGTTTCATGGTATTTATTTTTAGAGCGTTAAGAAATTGATGAAAGTTTGTTTTCATGAAGTCATATAAAGAAGTTTCTGATGTTATGCCGGGCACCTGTAGTCCCAGCTACTCAGGAGGCTGAGGCAAGAGAATCACTTAAGCCCAAGAGTTTGAGGTTTCTGTGAGCTGTGATGCCACAGTACTCTATCCAGGGCAACAGCTTGAGACTCTGTCTCACCAAAAAAAAAAAAAGTTTCTGTTTGCACATTTTCTGTGAAAATCATTCACCTTGGAATATAGAAACTGGGCAGTTAGAAGTGTGAACAAATACAGACCGTGTAGAGATACCTGGGGTAAGCCAGACAGGAGCATGCCACCCCACTAGCATGATGCTGATGCTGATACAGAGGATGGAGCCAAGGGAACAGATAAGCGGTACTTCAGAGGTAAAATCTATGCCATTTGGTGGTTGATTGTCTGTAAGCAGCGCAATTCACCCACGACAATGAGAAAAATGAGACTGATTTCTGTATTATGAGATATTTGGGGTTCAGCTATTCCATAGGCTGCATACTGTATGATTGCTTAATTTTATCACATTTTCTTTGTTAAATTTAGTCCACAATTAATTTCATATTATAATAAAAAAATTGTCTTGTTTACTATACAGGCATTATTCACATACCATTTTACTTCCACATTTATTCATTATCCTGGACATATTACATTAACACAATTAGGATTCTCTGTGACTAAAAACACAGCAACATATTTGAGTATTGTAATCACATGGCAATATATTACAGATTGCAATTATAATAAAACTAAAATAAAAATCAAAACCTATAGCTTACATTTGAATAGCTGTTATAGATATGCTGCCTTATAGAGCTTTCTTGCTTTTGATCCAAGTCTGGCTGCTAAATGAAATAGATCTATGTGATTTCAAATATAAAGTCAATATTAAAATTTTTTGCTAATTTTTTTTCTACTCAGCATACAAGAAAAAACAAAAACAGTAAACATGGATATGTTACAAAATTTTTTAAATTCTATGGGCAATCTGTACTTTCTCAGAATTAAGAACTATTTGGTTTCCGCTCTAGCTTTTATTCCTAAGAGTGAGTCTTCCATAATATCTTACTATTGTAAGATGCACTGTAGGTGTGGTCCCACCAATTACTCTCTCTCCACACATCCCTCCCTCCTCTCCCCTCTCTCTCCCCTTTTCCCTTCTTCTTGGGCTATAATTGGGTTATAGCTTTCATAAGAAACCTATAAATTGGTTTCATTGTAAGACTGAGTACATTGGATACTTTTTCTTCCATTCTTCAGATACTTTGCTAAGAAGAATATATACAAAGGTACATGTGAAATTTACTAGGTGTAAAATATAAATGTCTTAACACGATAGCTAAGAAAATGCCATGAAGGCTATGTTAAGCAGTTTGATGAAAACATTTCAAAGTGTATATAAAACCAGCACATTGTACCCCATGATTGCATTAATGTACACAGCTATGATTTAATTAAAAAAAAAGAAAATCTTACTCTCTCCAACCTCCTGTTTTCAAAGGGAAAGCCAAGCAGCCTTATCTTCTAGTTTCTTCTGCTTGACCTGAATATGACGTTACTACAAAGAGCAGGTGAAATAGAGGTTTTAAACATTAATAACATACTTACCAGGATACGATCTAAAGAAAATAACATGTAATACTGTTTGTTTAACATTTATTATATATATAGTGTTTGTGTGAGTCTATATGAATATATATGTCTATACACATGCAGTTGGCATAGTGTTTGTTAGAGTGTATGATTTGGGCACCAGAAGTTATTGTTGCTTCCTTTAATAATTAATTATTAAACCTTATTATCTAATGTTTTCATACAATTTGTGATGTGAGTTTGTTTTAAAGATTATAAATATATGTACACAGAATATGTATAAAGCAAAATGCCTTTCTTTCCTGATCGTTTATGTCCAATTGTAAATTATGGTATTTATTTATTTATTATCAATTCAGGAAATAAACAATGTTTTGCTTATTTAGTATTATAAGCAAAAGCTGTTAAATGTCTTCTGCTTAAATTTCCAGTTCAACTTGTAAAGGTTTTCCATAAATACATACTAATACTTGAAATATATACATGACTGTGCACATATAGCCCCCCCACACACACATACATCATAGAATAATCTATACATGGATTTCTTATATATTTTCTTAACTCTGCTTTGTAAAACATATGAAAAGAGTGATTTATTTTTGAACACTACTTTTACACCATAATTTTTTTAATTTTTTATTCTAAGCAATAAACAGATACTATTTTAATGTAAATACAAAAAAGGATAAAACACATAGTGAATGAAATTGCATCTGATCCATACATATATATTTTAAAAGTTCTGGATTATGAAATAAGTATTTGAAAAAGTAATCTTATGTTTTAGAAGCTCTACTTTTAAGGTACACTTTTAAAACTTCTTCTTTTAAGGAAAAAAATGTGAAGCCATCACTTTCTATTAAAAGTTATGAATTTTAAGGTATTTTAGCTATTTATATAATAGTTTTCAGTAAATAGCAAAAAGAAAGTTATATCAAATTATGTTGTCTGAAAAGTGCATGTATGAACCCGAGGTCATTGAGACATCCAGTTAAGGGCAAAGTTTTCATTTTTGTAACAGGCTGAAACAAGTATCTCCTTGAAGTCTATCTGTCTCTTTTGAGGATAAAACTCTTAAAGATCTCAGGTACATTAGAGAATAAAGGTCATATCTTTTATTAAAAATCAATATTACTTACTTCACAAAACATATGCAGCCTGAGTCCATTTAGAGGCCTGCTGAGATCCTTCAAAATCTTATTACAGAATTTTAAGTTTCCCTGGAGGGCGGAGCAGGGATGGGGATTAAGCATTACATGCTAAATTCTCTTTCAATTCACTCACAACTGTGTGCCAGGCAGTGTAGAGGAGCATGGTATATCAGGCATTAGATACCATGGGTTTCTTGACCTTGAATGAGCTAAATTCCTTTCGGAAAGTTGATGTGATTTACTCATGGTATGATTTAAAATGGAAGTTGGTCCAAAATGCATTAAGTGTGGACTTAACTGCAAAAGCAATTTCTTATATTGTGGGAGTTTTGCCAGATTACAGAAGTGAATAAAATTTTGACATCTGCTGTATTCTCTAACCTGTAATTTTCTGATTTTTTTTAAATTTCAAAATTTTTCAGGAAATCTATAAGAATATCAAAAGTTGACATAACAGATTATAACAAGATATTCTTGGTGCTAAATATGGGAATAGCAATTTGTAGTAATTGAAAGCAGTGCAGAATCGTACAAATTTCTGTATACCCTCCAAGTACAATAAAAAAATGGATTAGAAATCACTTGCACTACTCATGAATTTCTGCTAAAGAAACATGTCAGGGTTCATAACTTACCACTACAATGACAATTATGACAAATACCCTTGTCCAACACAAGTGCCTAAGAGGGACTTCTCTGTAGTATTTTGATGTTAATGTTTAAGATAAATTGGTAATTATGTTTATTTAGCAGGAATTATCCCATCATTAGGCTGAAGTCTTGTACAAGTACATTCTTAATAATGTTATGAAAGCTTGAAGAAATAAAATAACTCTGAGTGTCAATTTTTCCTCTTTTTGAATATTGCTTGGCAATAATAAAAAGTAACCTCCTTTTGGGAAACCCGCTCATAATCTAATTAAAGCTACAAAATGTACGCTATCTGTGCCAGCAAGAAAAATACCTAGGGATGCTGTGTCATTTTCGATAATAAATAAGTGTTAAAATAGAAAGAGAGTATTCAAAAAATGACTTTTATTTCTGAAAGATATGTTGATATTTTAAAATATTAAAGAAACAAAACATATGGAATTACTGATTGAAGATAGCCATTATATAGGAATACCTTGATACCTTGTTCAGAAAACTGAGCAATGTCCTGGAGGGGTAAACACTTCTTATTTTTACAAAATAAACTGAAAATCTTGAGTGAATGCAAGACTACAAAAAGGTCATAATTCAATTGAATCATCACACGGTCATTCTCCGCTTAATCATTTCATTTTTCTCATTTACCAACATTTTATTGCGTTGATAGATGGCAGTTAATTAAGGGAAGTTACATCTGAAAAAGCCAAACCCTGGAAGTTTCCCCTGCTGATTCCATTGCTTTTGGAAACCTCAGCCCTCTAATTAGAATGTCAGAATGTGCTGGTGTCCTTTGTATTAAATAAGACTGCACAGAAACTAATAGGAATGTGTTATTTAGACTGTAATCTCATTAATTCAAGTATGTGCTATAACCAGCAATAATGTAGAGCTATGATTTCCTTATCACAATGTGAATTAAAATAAAATGTTAAGGCTCTCCCTAAGTGGCTGACTAACTGAACCTTCTCTTTGCCAAGAGGATCCCTAAACTGAGCTGCTAGCCGTTGAGAAAGGAGACCAGAAGTGACTCATCTTGCTCTTTACCCTTCTTAGAGACTTCCTTTGTGACTCACTAACCTGTCTAAGGCTATTCAAGACATGCCTGCAGGTCCTCTGTATGCATAACAAACACTTGACTCTGTCTAGTACTTAATCTCTAATTAACAGACCCTTTATCTTATATATCTTTTCATTGATTCCTAGTCTTTTAAACAAAAGCTAACTCTTTCAGCCAAGCCCCCCCTCCACTTCCAAATGTTCCATGTGGGGGGGGGGGAGGTGGGGTAGGGGCAAACCAATGTATGTTTTCCACATATTGATTTAGCACCTCACCTGTTAATTACTGTTTCCCTAAAATGTTTGAAACCAAACTGTAACCCTGTCACCAGGAATCGACTTGCTGGAGGCTTATCTGGTGTGGTTCCAGGTCGTGGTCTTCAAGTTTGGCTCAGAATCAACCTCATTAAATTAGTTTACTGAGTACGGCTTCTTTTCCACCAACAGCAAGGAGGGAGCAGGGTGAGAGTCACATGGTTAAGAGCACAGATATTTGTCTATTCCTTTCTTCAGTGTCTTCTGTAAGACTTACAGAAAGTAAAACAAAGCAAAAGAATAAAGGCTACCTCATTTTATTACACTTCACCTGGTTGCACTTCACAGCTACAGTAAATCCTCATTTAACATTGTTCATAAGTTCTTGGAAACTGTGACTGTAAGCAAAAGCACGTGTAACAACACCAATTATACTAAAGGCTAATTGATATCAGTGTAAATAAGAATTAAGTTCCCATGGATTATCTGCTCTCAGAAATTTACTTAAGTGCTTAATAAAGACCAGAAAGACTGCTGATATTAAACATGGAAATTAATGTGTGTTATATTTACATTTAGGAAAGATTAATAATAAGTAGGACCAATATTTACCCCATTTTTGGCAACACCATGACTGGCAGCCGTTGTAGTGGTGGTGGGTTAATTCAATCAAAGCCAAAATTGCAAGGAGCGTCTCCTACCTCCACCCAAACCCAAACCAGAAAATTACAGTCACATCAGCCTTTCTGAGCACTTTCAGGCTGCATTTTTTTGTTAGGTATATGTATGATTCTCATATACTTTACACATTTTTATTTCACCATCATTGGTATTCATTCCTTCATCTGTATTCTAACCCACCTATTCCAGTTGATGGATCTCTCCTTTTGCTCAGGATGCGTGGTGGGAACTGATCTTGGAGAAGATGCCACTGATACCGGGTTCCCCTGTTCAGAGCTAAACAGAGACCCCCATTTTCTAGGCCTGGGCACACAGGCTTTTTCTGGGTCACACTGTCTGTATGAAAGCTGAATCTGAGAAAAGCAGCCTGAACAGTAAGTCATCTGGGCTCCCTTCCTAATGTGAAAAACATACTTGCTGCTTGCCTGGGACAGGAACTTTTTTTTTTTTTTTAACATCAAAGATATTTTATTCATCCCTGTAAGGATTGCTTACAGGTCAAACGTCCATATTTTTTATTTTTTATTTTTTTATTAAATCATAGCTGAGTACATTGATATGATCATGGGGCATCATACACTAGCTTCACAGACCATTTGACACGTTTTCATCACAATGGTTACCATAGCTTTCCTAGCATTTTCCCAGTTACCGTGCCAAGACATTTACATTCCACATTTACTAAGTTTCGCATATACCCTTGTAAAATGCCCCGCAGGTGTAATCCCACCAATACCCCTCCCGCTGCCCACCTCCCTCTCCTGCCTCTCCCTTTCCCTCTTCCCCCTGTTCTTAGGTTGTGACTGGGTTATAGCTTTCATGTGAAAGCCATAAATTAGTTTCATAGTAAGGCTGAGTACATTGGGTACTTTTTCTTCCATTCTTGAGATACTTTATTAAGAAGAATGTGTTCCAGCTCCATCCATGTAAACATGAAAGAGGTAAAGTCTCCATCTTTCTTTAAGGCTGCACAATATTCCATGGTGTACATATACCACAATTTATTAATCCATTCGTGGATTGATGGGCACTTGGGCTTTTTCCATGACTTAGCAATTATGAATAGGGCTGCGATAAACATTCTGGTACAAATATCTTGGTTGAGGTGTGATTTTTGGTCTTCTGGGTATATGCCCAGCAGGGGAATTACCGGATTGAATGGCAGATCTATTTTCAGATCTCTAAGTGTTCTCCCATGAAAGCTATAACCCAGTTACAACCTAAGAATAGGAGAAAGGGGGAAAGGGAGAAGAGGGAGGGGGAGGAGGATGGGGGAGGGGTATCAGTGGAATCACACCTACGGGGCATCTTACAAGGGCAAGGGTGAAACCCAGCAAATGTGAAATGTAAATGTCATGCTACGGTAACTAGGAAAATGCCAGGAAAGCTATGTTGAGTAGTGGGATGAAAATGTGTCAAATGGTCTATGAAGCTGGTGTATGATGCCCCATGATCATATTAATGTATGCAGCTATGATTTAATAATAAAAAATAAATAAATAAATGTTAGGAGAACAATCCAACTCCTAAAAAAAAAAAAAAAGAAAAAGAAAACATACAAAAAGCAAACATTAGAAAAATTTTCACCAACATTAAGACATTAGGGAAATGCAAGTTAAATCCACAATGTAATACTACTATACAGCTATTAGAATGGCTAAAATATTTTAAAGACTCAATGTTCCACATGTTGGTGAGATTATAGAGGAATCAGAACTTTCATTGCTAATGGGAATGTAAAATCATACAATGGTAGAGTTAATTATAAAAATAAAACATGGCCCAATGAGATATTCTGAATAGTTCTATAACCATTAAAATTTTTTAATGCAATTTTTTTTTTTTTTAACTTGGTCACCCTTGGTAAAGTGCCATGGCACCACAGCTCACAGCAACCTTAAACTCCTTAAACTCAGCAACCTTAAGTAATTCTCTTGCCTCAGCCTCCCAAGTATTTGGGACTACAGGAGCCCGCCACAACACCCGGCTATTTCTTTTTTGGTTGTAGTTGTCATTGTTGTTTTGGCAGACCCAGGATGGGTTCAAACCCACCAGCCCTGGTGTATGTGGCTGGTGCCCTAGCTGCTGAGCTACAGGTGCTGAGCCTAAATGCAAAGTTTTAAAACGTCTAAGAAAGAACTCTCCAGGCCCACATGGCTTAACTGGAAAATTCTACAAAACAAATAAAGAATTAATATTAATTTCAGTCTTTTCCAGAAAGAAAAATGGCACAATTACCTAGGAAAACAGGTTAGCAATTTCTTAAGAAATTATACATACAATCACCATGTAACCCAGTCATAAAGTCTTGCATATTTAAGATAAAAGAGAACATATAGTTTATACAGACTTGTACATAAATGTGTGAAGCAGCTTCATTTGTAATAGCCTCAACTAGAAACAACCAAAATGTCCATTAAAATGCAAATAGATAACCAAATTGTAATTTATATGATGGAATAATATTCAGCAATAAAAAAGAACAAACTATTGATTTATGGAACAACTTGGATTAAACTCAAAACAAATGTGGAATAAAAGATGCTAGATCAAGAAAAGGATATATTGCATGATTCTATTTATACAAAACATTAGAAAATGCAAATTAATCTATACTGATGGTTGTCTGAGTTTAGAGAGTGCACAGGACAGCCCCCACAATTAAGTATTATCAGCCCAAAATGTCAAATTATTGCTGAGGTTGAGAAACTCTACTCTAGATAAGTGAACATAGACAAATGAGAATAGCTTTACTAAACGCAGATGGGATCCAAGAAATTTTAATCTTGAACTATATTCCTGAAAACACTGGAAAAGGTGAATAAAGGAAAATAGAACACATATTTACTATGTTAACTGATAGTCATCCATCGAAAAAACCTCATTTGACTATACCAAAGTGCTTGCTATTATCATCTATTATTTCCTCTTCTCAGTTAGATGTCATTCTCATTGAGGCATTCAGGATACACCAAATCACAGCAATCTTCTCTCTGAGATGGCCTCACCTCATACTTCAGAGAAAATGGAGGTCATTAGAAAAAACAACATCTTTAACTTTTCCATCCTGATACTGACAATCTCATTGGCATGAACACTTTTAAATTTATCTTAACAACTCCAAACTTTCTAAGAAGAATGCTACCTATGATTTGGACCCAGTGTCATCTCTTATCATATTCTCAAGGATCTTCCTCTGTCATTTATCTCTTCTCTTACAGTACTATTTTTCAAAAGCATTTCAACTAGTTTAGGCACAAGGGCTCATCCCCATAATCCTGGAACTCTGGGAGGCTGAGGCAGGTGGACTGCTTGAGCTCAGCACTTCAAGACTAACCAGAGAAATACCCATAGCTCTTCTTTAAAAAAAAAAAAAAAGAAAAGAAAGGAAAAAAAGAGAGAAAGAAAGGAAAAAATAAATTAATTAAAGAGGAACTTTTTTATTTTATTTTTTATTTCAGATTAATAGGAGGGTGCAAACAATTAGGCTACAATGTTTGCATTTGTTAGGTAAAGTCCCTATTGTGATTGTGTCCCCCACACAGGAGGTGTACCATATACCTTTATATTGTGTCCATTATGTGGGACCACACAAATACCCCTCCCTCCTTCTTTCTTTCCTCTCCCTCCTCCCTCCCAATTTGAACTGAATTGAGTTTTTCTCTTGTGTGGGCATGTATTAGTTTGTCTGCTGGCTTCATATTAGTATTTAGTACACTGGATAATTGCTTTTCCATTCTTGTGATACTTTACTAAGAAGAATGTATTTCAACTCCATCCAGGTTAATATAAAAGATGTAAGATCTTCATTTTTTATGGCTGAATAGTATTCTATGGTATATGTATACCACAGGTTATTAATCCATTCATGAGTTGATGGGCATTTGGGTTGCTTTACAGTCTTGGTGATTGTAAACTAAGCTGCAATAAACAATATTATGCAAATGTCCTTATGATAAAATGATTTTTTTCTCTTCTGAGTAGATGTCTAGTAATGGTATTGTGGGATTCAAATGGAAGGTCTATTTTGAGTTCTATGAGAATTATCCACACTTCTTTTCAAAGAGGATGTATTAGTTTGTAAACCCACCAATAGTGTAAAGGTATATCTTAGTGTTGTTTAATTAGATTATCTCTGATGATTAGGGATGACGAGCACTTTTTCATGTGTTTGTTGGTCATTCATCTGTCTTCTTCAAGGCAAGAGTAACTCTTGACCCCAAGAGTTTGAGGTTTCTGTGAGCTATGATGGCACTCTATGCAGGGCAATAGAGTGAGATTCTTTCTCAAAAAAAAAAAAAAAAAAAAAAAAGTACATTGAAACTAACTTAGGTCTCTGGTCCGAACTACAATGATCACTACTAACCTAAGTGCCAAACCCAGTGGGACACTTTTCAACTGGTGTTTTGACTTTGTTCCAATACTTGATGCATTTAACCATTCCCTCTCTAAAAATACCTCTCCCTTTACCTTTCAAAATGGCCACATTCCTACTCCTTTGAACACTGCCTAGTCACTTTCAATGGCCTAGATTTTGTTGTCAGTCTTCTACTGATATCACTATTCTAGACTCATTTGCTCTCTTGTTTCATTCATTCTCATTCTCATTACCAGATTTCTTTACTGGTTTTCTATACAAATACATCTAATTGCCTGCTCAATATTGACATATGGATATCTCGGAGTTATCTCAAACTCAACAGTTCTAGAATGAAGCACATTTAATTATTCCCTTATAATTTTTTATCACCTAAAACATTACTAAGCCAGAAAACAGGACATTATTATCTTGGCATCCTCCTTCTCTCACATCCCACATACATTTGGTCACCGAACTCTAGCATTTATATTCCCTCAGGGTATCTCTAATCTATCTTCTCTGCTCACTGACACTGCTTTAGTTGAATCTCATTATGTGTCTCCGTGATTCCAATAGTCTCCCAACTAGTCATTCTGCTTCAAGTCACTCTTTCCTTTAATCTGTCTCTCCAAGGGCAGATAGAGCGATACTTTTAAACTCTAATCTAATTGTGTTAATAATCCAATTAAAATAATTCACTGACTCTTTCCTGCCTTCATAACAATGTCCAAATTCCTTAGTACACAAGGTGCCCCATCATCTGGCTCCTGCCTACAATCTCCAGACCCATAATCTACTGTTCTCCTATAGTATTCACTACATACTACAGCTATACTGAATTCTTACAGTTTTCTTATACTTATGAAATTCTTTGGTCCTTCTTTCCTGTGTAGATACAGAGTTCTCTATGCCTAAACCATTTCTGTCCCTTAAGGCAGGGGTTGCTAATTGCTTATATTCTCTTATTACTACAGTAATAAAAGTTACTGAGTTATAGCTAGGCACCATACCTACACTTATCCTTATAGATGTGTAAGGCCACGAGATTAAGTTTTAGATGATAGACAAGTAGAAATGATATATGAAAATCTCTGGATCACATTTTTATGAATAAGCTGTCTGAATTCTATTCTGTTTCTGCTCTCTCTCTTTTTTTTTTTTTTTTTTTGAGACAGAATCTCAAGCTGTTATCCTGGATTGAGTGCCATGGTGTTATAGCTCATGGCAATCTCCAACTCTTGGGCTCAAGTGATCCTCTTGCCTCAGTTTTTTCTATTTTTAGTAGACAGGGTCTCACTTTTGCTTCAGCTGGTCTCAAACTCCTGAGCTCAAGAAATCCACCTGCCTCAGCTTCCCAGAGTACTAGGATTACTGTTGTGAGCCAGCACACACAGCCTTCCCTTTTTCTTTTAGGTAGTAAATGGAAACCAATGGAATAGCTATCAAGGATAAAGAAATAGAAGCTAAGTGGTAAGGGGAACAGAGCTGTCCACCAACCCTGGACTATTTACCTCTAGACTTTTATATCAGAGAAAAACAAACTTCTATCTCATTGAAGCCACAAAATTTGTAGTCCTCTGTTATAGGAGGACTTTTGTTACAGGAGGTTAGCCTGTATCTTCCTTAATTGATCTATTCCTCTGTTTTCAGAACTAACCCTCTATGTTACCACTAAATGAAGCCTTACATGGTTCCCAAGACATAAGTAAGTTCCCTTTCCATATACTTCCAAAACATCCAATACACACCTTCATTAGTTGTCACACCATATTCTGAATGTTAGTTGGTCCAAAATCCCTAAATGTCTACCAATCCCATAACTTTCCTAACAGCAAAGATTTTTGACTGATTCATCTCCAGAAGCTAGTGCTGAGAAGGGCACCAGGCAAGAGAACAACTCAATAACAGTTTTTAGAATGAATGAATAAATGAATCTTGGTGGCCAGGCCCTTTAAAGCCTACCAAGTAATAGTGTTTTAACTCATTTACTCCTTCTCCAACCGTGATCGGGGAAGTCAAGAGTATAGCACTGATGTGTGAAGAGGTTTATTGTTAAAGAACAGTAATATTTTGAAAGTAATCTTTTATTCTGAGAAGTAGGCCTCAACAGTGGGTTTAAAATATTCAGAAAACCATTCAATAAACATCTGTGCCATCATCAAAGCTTTGTTGTTCCACTGACAGAGCACAGGCAGAATAGATTGAAGACAATTTTTAAGGACCCTAGGACTTTTAGAATGGTAAAGGAACATTTGCTTCAACTTAAAGACACCAGTTACATTAGCCCACAGAAAACAGACGGCTTTTACTTTTAAGTTCAGGCATTGACTTCTTAATTCTGTGAATAGTTCTAAAAATGGCTTTTTATTCCAATATAAGGATATTTGATCTACACTGAGAAACTATTGTGGAGCATAGCATCTTTCATCAATAATCTTAGTTGTAACTTCTGGATAACTCATTACAGCTTCTCAATCAGCATTTGTTCCTTCCACTTATACTTTTATGTTATGGAAATGACTTCTATCTTTAAACCTTATAAATCAATCTCTGCTAACTTACAACTTTTCTTCTGCAGCATCCTGACCTCTCTCAGCCTTCACATAATTGAAAAGAGCTATGGCCTTCCTTTGAATTAGGCTTTGACTTAAGAGAATGTTGTGGCTGGTTTGATCATCTATCCAAACCACAAAAACTTTCTCCATTATCAGCAAGAAGGCTATTTTGCTGTCTTATCATTTGTGTGTTCATTGCAGTGGCACTTTTAATTTCCTTTAAGAACTTTTCCTTTCAACATAGTTAACTATTTGATGCAGGAGGCCTAGCTTTCCATCTGTCACTGATTTCAACCTGCCTATTCCACTAAACTTAATCACTTGTACCATGATCATGTACCACTTCCCATGATTTAAAGTATGAGAGGTGTTACTCACTTAAACACTTTCAAGCCAAGGCAAAATTATTCATTAGCCTGATGCAATATCATTGCACCACAGGGATTAGGGAGGCTTGAGGAGAGGGAGAGAGATGGAGTAATGGCAGTCAGAAGACACAAAACATTTATGGATTAAGTTTGCCATCTTAGATGGGCAGGGTTTGTGGGACCCCCCAAAAAAATTATAATGGTAATATCAAAGATCACTGATCACCACAACAGAGATAATAATGAATAACCTGAAATAATGCAAGAATTACCAGAATGTACAGAGACATATACTCAGCCCATGGTAGAAAATGGCATCTGCTTAAAGCAGGGTCGTCACAAACCTTCAGTTTGTAAAAAAGCACAATATTGGTGAAGTGCAATACAACATTATTGTATTACAATAATATATTTATTAAAAATATAATAAAAATAGTAATATTTATCTATATTAAAAAAACCTAGCATGGAACGTATTAAACACTCAATAAATGATACCTATTGTGATTATTACCAACCTTAAAGAGAACTTAAACTCATATTTCCTTGGAGATGTACAGAAAAAAGATGGAGAAAATCACACACACACATCCACACACAGAGGGAAATACAGGAGGGAGGAAAAAAGGAAGGGAGAGAGGGATATAAGAAGAGGGAGAAACAGAGAGAGGAGAAAGATTGAGATTGGAGCAATAGTGAATGAAGTGGTTATGTGCTATACAACAGGAGATGTGGACTTAATGGCCCTCCAAGCTCCCTAACAGATTAAAATATCTTATTTACCACCTCTAGTTCTATAAATTATATACACACTTCTCATTGAGAAAACCTCTTCCTCAGATAGCTCTTCTTCAAGAAGGTTCCCAGGCCTTAAAATCAATATGTACTCACTAACTTCTAGTGTTCATGATGAGAGCTGCCAATTCTATCATCTACAGTGTCTGTTTCCTCCAAGTATACTGAGATGGGTTAGGAGGAGCCTTTGACACCATTTTTTCCAATATTCCTGTAGGCAGGGCTTACAGAAGATGCTTGGTAGGCTTAGAACCACATATTCTTTGAGTGGAAAAAGTCTACCAACACACAGGGTACATTTCCTGTTGTGTGCCTTCCCTAAAATTAAAATCTGGCCTGCATAACTCTATAGTCATCATGAATTGCAACATCCCTTCCAAAGCTGGCTTATAGATGTAAACCTTGGAGCCAAGGTTTAATGTGGAAATACTGGCAACTGCTAGAGTAGGAAGAATAAACATACCTTTATTTCTGTTACATGTAAACTCCAAAGGCCTCAGTTCATGTCTCTTTTTTTAATGATGAGCTTTAACCTATATGTTACTCCTATTACCTCTGGAAGAGAAATGGGGCAAATTGTCTTTCTTGCTCATTCATTCCCAGCCACTCTGTTCTCTTTTCTGTTCAACATAACAAGCATACTTCTAACTCAGGGCCTTTATATTTTTTAACTGTTCATAAAATTACTCCTCCCAAAGACACCTACCATGGCTTGTATCCTTACTCAGTTCTCTGCTTAAAATATTACATTAAGAGAGGCATTCTCTGACAACCTTCTTCTATAAAATAAAAACCAATTACCTTTATTTTTCTTCAGAGCACTTATCATCACCTGATAAATATACTGAACTGTTTGTTATCTGTCTATACCCTGTTAAATCTAAGTCCCATAAAAGAAGTGCCTTTGGTTTGTTTGCAGATATATACCCAATGCCAAGCACTATGTCTAGTACATAATAAGCATTTAGTTAAGTATTTATTGATGAATATATGTCTTAGAGACTTGAAAATAGGACTATAGGACTATAAACTACATATATAACAAGTGGGATTGGGAATGAAAACTTGGGTAATACTCCATAGTTTCTCTCAAGAGAGGTAAAGGAAAAGAGAAGATAGGCCCATGATCGCTGTACTTAATATTGGCAGCCCAATGTTAATGAGAAAAATTTAAAAAGTGAATGATTACTCCTTTCTCAGAACCTGCTTAGAGTAATTCCTTTCATGGATACTCAAGAAGACAAAGGGAATTAGCTACGGTAGGCTGGGTTTCTTTTCTTGGGGTCATCTCTGAAAAGTAGAAGAAAAAAGATCCTAAAGGAATAGGAATCTCATAGTGTATAAGGCTTTCCTATAGGACAAAATACTGGGCATAAGATAGAAATTAGTTCTTGTGCATCTCATGAAATCATTACAAAGGGAGGTGACAGCAGTAGTAGAAGGTAAAAATGGTAGTGGTACAAGTTGTTGTACCAGAAGACTGACTAAAATGGCTCTGATGGAACCTTTTCCAAGTTCAAGCCAGAAGTCAGAGTTGGTTTTAATGGTAAACTCCTATACAGTGTTTACTATGTGTCATGCACAGTTCTAATATATATGTCATGCACATATATATTAACTTATTTGATGATTGTTCACAAATCCCTTTCTCTCCAAAGAGAAATTGGGCTTGAACGACATGGTTCATCAACTAGCACATTAGAGTCACCACAAAATAAATTCCTGTATTAACCCATTTCCATTGGATTAAAGGAGAAGAGAATAATGAACAAATTGAATAAATGGAAAGTTGAAGACATTATCATTAGAAATTGACAAGATATAAACCCTCAGCTCCGGCGCCTGTGGCTCAAGTGGCTAAGGCGCCAGCCACATATACCTGAGCTGGCGGGTTCGAATCCAGCCTGGGCCTGCCAAACAGCAATGACGGCTGCAACCAAAAAAATAGCCAGGCGTTGTGGCAGGCACCTATAATCCCAGCTACTTTGGAGGCAGAGGCAGGAGAATTGTTTGAGCCCAGGAGTTGGAGGTTGCTGTGAGCTGTGATGCCATGACACTGTACCCAGGGTAATAGCTTGAGGCTCTGTCTCAAAAAAAAAAAAAAAACACCCTCCTTTTCCCTCCTCTGGACACAGTAATGCTTCGTAATAGCAGAAAAATTAAGTAGGAATTCTTAACTCATAAACACACCAGACCAATTCACTAAGGAGAAGAGTAGAGAGGTGATTTGAGGCCAAAGGCTTTCCTAGGAATAAAGAGCATGCATTGTCCAAGGTCACTTGATAGTAAGTAGCAATACTATGCTAGGAGTTCAGATGTGACTCCCTTCAAGGCTAATGCTCTTCCCACTACAAATCACAAAAGGAAACATTTTAAGTTTAAAAACTAATTCCTTGGGTGGAAGCAGTATCAGACAGAACTCATTTTCCCACCCTTCAAAACTCCACAAAGAGAACAGACTGATAGGGCTTTCTGTAGACTGCTTAAGAACACGTAGATTTTCCATGATCTTTGATAGTGATTTCAGGGAAAATCTGGAGGGTGACCAGAGCAGAGTCTGGAAGCAAACTAGTGCTTATTTGTTTTTTTGGTTGCCATTGAGTGAATGTTAGCTGAATCAAATTCTAAAGAGCTGGTCTAAGAGAACTCAATATCTAAGGGTGTTTCATTGTAATGGGTCTTGGCTATTGCCCAAGATCCTGGTCAGGATTCTGGGGACTATAAACTCAGTCAGGATTCTGCATACTGCTTCTGGGGACTAAATCTAGATGATAACATTTGTTGGGCTTTGAGGCACTGCCTAGAAATGGATCACCTCCACTGGGAAAGCTGTTAAGGAACTGCTTGCCTGAGTATGGTCACATATTAACCCCCTTCTGGATTCATCTATGCCATGCTTTAAGAGTGAAAACAAGAAGATATTTTACTTAAGATGGTCATTTCCAAATGCCAAAGGCCTAGAGATCCAGATTCATTCTAACTCTTGGAAATCTCAGCAAAACTGAGCAGCAATCCAGAGTTGTTCCAGATGCCGCTTCAGGGCTACAAATATCAGATTGTACCAAAAAAAAACTGACCTTTCTATAAATCAAAGCTACAAGACTTGGCCCTGATGAATCCCAGATTTACACTGAGATTTAAATCCCATTTACTCTCTGGCTGAGGCTATGTTGAGCTTTCTGGGGTCTGGTTATATTAGCAAAAATCATACTCAGAACTACATTACAAACCAAGGTGGCAATGAGGTCAAAAATAATGAGCTCTTAGCATTTGGCATAAACTACTTTAAACATCAAGTATGTCACCAAGTTTGCTTAGAGTATGCACAAAACTTTGAAAATGTCACGTCTGTTGTTACCAAGAGCCAACTTGTTTAAAGAGGGCTGTCACTAAGGCTGTCTATAGTCTCAAGAACACATAGTCTTTAAGGCCTTTTTAAATATAACATTCTAGAATTATACTTAAGGGACAAATGATGCCCAAAGAAGAGAAGTGACTTACTCAAGGCCCCAAAGCTAGTGGATAATAGAACTGAGCTATAAACCAAAGGTATAATGCCCAGTCTGGTGTCCTTTTCCCTTAACATAGTACCTCCTATATGAAACAGTTAGAGACTCCTAATGACTATTTAATAAGTCTGTTATTCTAACCAGGTTCTGAGAAATGAATAAAGATCTACTCTTAAAAAATTCAAGAGAAGCGCTTGCTTCAGCAGCACATAAACTAAAATTGGAACGATCCTTAGCCCCTGTGCAATGATGACACACAAATTCATGAAGTGTTTAATACTTTTAGCCAAAAATAAATGGGAATTGGAAAAAAAATTCAAGATAAATAAGCTCTAAAGGATTGGAAAATTCCATGTGTACAGAGGTTTTCTTCAGGGCCAAATAACAATCCATGCTCTGATTGTCCATCCCCCTGGCCAGATTCCCTAGGAAGAGAATACGGGGAATACCGGGGGGGGGGGGGGCAGGGGGAATAAAGTATAATCCTATTAAGGATACGTCTGTCTAATGGCCATAGATTGTGTGTTTTCTACTAAGAATGATATGGTAGATTTCAAGTGGAATTTTCCTTTTAGTCCAACTTAGAATTCTTTTAGACTGGGGAAATAAAGAGTTTCTCTATTTTTAAAACCATAAGCAAACAATAGTCTAAGTAATTCTAAGAAAAGCCTATTTTAATTACAAGGACTTAACCGACATCAAGGTAAAAGAATTATCAGAGAATGCCATCACTGAGATCAAAGTTTATCTCTTGTGGATATAGTAATGGGGTAGTGGGATAGGGCATGGTAAGTAATAAAATAGGCAACATACTATGTACAAAGTACTTGAAATATTTCATTGAATCCTCCCAATAACTCAATGAGTTATCAATCCCATTTTATTTCCATTGGGAATTATCAGTCCCATTTTTAAAATGAGGAAAACAAGCCTCAGGGAGGTATGCTGGCTTGTTCAAGATCAACCAACTAGTCAAGGATGGAACTGGGATTCAACCCCAGGGATGTCTTGGTTCCAAAGTTGTATTTGTTCATCCTTTGTATTACATTCTCACCTCTTGGGGATATCCGGAAAGCCTACAGAGGTAGTCTGGACATTTTTAGGCTTCTATGTAATAAATCTTGACCCAAGAAAGTAGCATTATCCCCAAAATCCTAGAGCAATGAAAAAGACCACCCTGTCTCTCAATGTTTCTCCATGGATTCCTCATCTCTGAAATTCCTACTATCACTGTCAGCTGACTGAGGAAACTCAGTCTGTTTCAAGTCTAGCTGCAAGTACACCCATCCAGCTCTGTCTTATACACTAGCATCAGTATTAGAGAATTATGCAGACTCTGCTATTTCAACATGAGACATAAGACCCCTCAAAGAAGAACAGCAAAGGCAAAAGTAGACAATATAAGAAAATCACTAGCCATTAAGGGAAATGGACTATATGATCTTAGAGATCTTTTTAATTTTTCAAAAGCCCTCTCTCTCCCCCTTTCTCTTTTTCTTTCTCTCTCTCTCTCTCTCTCTCTCTCTCTCTCTCTCATACAACTATAGGCCTCCAAAAAAAAAAAAAAGTGGATGTTTGAGTCAATAACAAGCTTAACCTCTCTAGGCCTCAGTTTACCTGGAAATAAAATGAGGAATTAACTTATCAAGTTGTCACAAGGAGTCAATGAGATGTTGAAGGTCAAATGTTTAGAACAGTACTTGACACAAGACAAGCCCTTAACAATTGCTAACTATTGTTTTTTATAATGGTAGTTATTATTATAGTACAACTGTAGAGGGGAGAAAGGAAGGAAAGCATATTTATACCTTTTGCTGAATCTTCAAAGTAATTCTTAGGATGACCAGAATCAAGAGAGTGATTTGTGAGGAACATTGCAGCTCTCTGAACATTGCTGGTGTATTGCCCAGCTCACAGCTGCATCCTACAATTATCACCCAATCTCAGTAGGCATAGACATGTCTATTCATTCCAAAAGTTCAAGAACTGGGCTTGTTGAGAATATGTGAAGTTCTCCACTTAGCCAGCATTGAAATCTTTAAGCTTTATATTCAAAGATTCCCTGTAACTAATGAATACATCTGAATTTTCTCAATCTTAATAATTCTCTGCTCAAATATATTTTTCTTCAAGTTACATTTTGATCTTAATATCCATATTTAAAGCTATTTTTCCTGAAGATTCATTTCAAAATGTTTGCCAAATTCTCAACTAACAACATATTAGATTCACATGTAGAAAGTAATGAAAATGTTCTCACATGTAGAGACTAATAAAAATGTTATTTTTAATAACTTTTAGCTTAACCTCTTCTTTTCAGAAATTAAACACAATGAAGTAGAGACCTGGTTTAATTAGATTCTCTCTCTCCCACTGTCTTGTTATATAAAACTCTCTCTATATAAATATAAAATGTATATAGATAGGAATATATATATACAAATATATAGATGTCAATTGATATTAAAATTTGAATATGTTAAATATAAAGTATGTTAAACATAAATCTACATGGTAACATCTATAAGGTATAACTATATATTCATATTTATATTTACTTATATTTTAAAATATCTACTGATCATTCTATCTACCTATTATTCCAGAAAGGAGAGGTAGAGAGACACACACATCTGTTCATTTGCTGCCCTCTCACGGCAGATGGAAATTCACAGGCACTGCATATTAGAGAGATAGGAGAGATCAGGATGGGTAGGATCTGTTTCATCTAGGTTGCTAAACTGGTGTCTGAAAAATATATTCAGTAATTTCTTTTTTAGGGGTTCTTGTTTGCCTTCTCAAATCCATTGCATTGTGACAACGTTGGTTTTTGCCTGGATGAAGTCCCATTTGGCCATTTGGGAACATAAGCAGTGATGGAATTTTCACAAACTCCACATCAAGAACAACATAGCTTTCTCTGGCAGTTTATAAGAAATACTACCCTCAACCATCTATGTGTGTGGAGAATACTGTATTACTCAATCTTCCCATTCCCTCAACCACATCTTCTAACTATACATCTTTAGAGATGAGGTGAATACCCATTATAACATATACTGATAGCAGACTTCCTAACTATCTCAAAAATAGTTATGCCATAAAACTATACTTAACAGAGTAAGGCAAGATCCTATGTGATTAAAAACCAGCAACTGGGCGGCACCTGTGGCTCAAAGGAGTAGGGCGCCAGCCCCATATGCCAGAGTTGGCAGGTTCAAACCCAGCCCCGGACAAAAACTGCAAAAAACAAACAAACAAACAACAACAACAAAAACCACAACAAAAAAAATATAAAAAACAGCAACCAACCCAGTAAAAAGGAAATATTGAAAATGAGGAGGGAACTCAAGAGAGACTAGAGCAGCTAAGTCAAGGGCAGTGATGCAAAGCAAAGCACAACTCACTGCTGCTTTCAACATCTCATATACAACATGTTGCCATTTCTTGAAGTACAGGCTTAAATGGACAGATTTAAGTATCAGTATTGCCATTTACCTCATACTCAGTGTCTCCACTTACTAATCTAAGAAATAATATCTATCACTCACAGAGTTAGAATGAGACTAGATGAGGTTAAAAAGACGTCCCACACTGGGCTCATAGCTTTACCTCACGTCAAACAAGACTAAGGAGGCAAACCTTAGACTTTTAGCTCCAATACCTTGGGCTGGGAAGCAATAAAGGAGGGAAATGGCTGATGCCAGGTTGTGTAGCTGAGGAAACAAGTTTGCAAAGCACAAGTGAGATAACAATTAATAGTTTGGGGCTGAGGTCAGAAGTTCTTTTATAAACTAGTTGGGAAGAACTGTGGGAGTGAGCTGAGGTTGCAAAGACTCCAGAAATAGGAATGAAACTTGATAAATCCAGGTCTGTTACCACCACTGTGGCTCTCAAAGCTGCAGATGCTGGCGTGGATATAGAAACAAGGGAACACTTTTACACTATTGGTGAGACTGCAAATTAAAACAACCTTTTTAAAAGAAAATATGGAGAATCCTCAAAGAACTCAAATTAGACCTTCCACTTGATCCTGAAATCTCATTACTAGGCAACTATTCAGAAGAAAAAAAAAAAAAATTATCATAAGGACATTTGCACTACACTGTTTATCACAGCTCAATTTACAATTACCAAAATGTGCAAATAACCTAAATGCCCATCAACCCAGGAATGGATTAACAAGCTGTGGTATATGTATACCATGGAATACTATTCAGACATTAAAAAATATGGAGACTTTGCATCTTTTGTATTAACCTGAATATATTTGGAACACATTCTTCTTAGTGAAGTATCACAAGAATGGAGAAGCAAGAATCCAATGTACTCGATTCTAATATGAAGCCAGTAATTGATCTAATACCCACATAAGAGAAAAACTCAAATCAATTCAAGGTGGGAAAGCTGGGGAATGAGGGAAAGAGGGAACAATGGAGGGAGGGGGATGGGGGTTTATGGTGTATGGCACACATCTTGGGGGTGGGACACAACTATAAGAGGGACTTTACCTAACAAATGCTGACAGTATAAGCTAATTCTTTGTACCTTCAATGAAACTGAAAAAATAAGAAAAAATAAAAAGAGGCTGTATATAAATGAAAAGCATGATCTTGAAGGTCTTTAGGGTCCTTTTCTAGCAATAACATTCAAATGGGTCTATCCCTTATTTTGTCCTCTTAAGTAAAATAGATTGGTCCTTACAACCAAATTGCTGATAACTGCCTTCAGAACAGACCTCTCTACCTTCTTCTGTAATTCTCAGCAGTTTCGCCCCCCCCCCAAAAAAAAAAAAAAAGAAACCCTCAGAAAACAGAAGTCAACCTCCCTCTGTTAGTCCAAATTATTTCTGTGTGTCGAGCTAGCAATATCAGGTCTGGGTACCCTGATACATACTGCTCAGTGAGATGGGAAGAGAGAAAATTTAGGGATGATTGACAATGTAAAATCACTGGAGGGAATCACTGTAGAAGTAGATTTTCTTCTCTTATCACTTACCAACTTTCCAATTTACAAAAGAAGTAATTTAGAGAAATGATTCAAATTTCAAAAACATTCTTTAAGACTTAAGAATAGTCTCCTTTAAGTATCAATTCTGCTGCTGCATTTAAATTTCATTTAGACATTTAATACATGCTCTTAAAAGAGAGGCTGAAGAAAGAGAATGACAGAGAAACTTAAAACTAATATGTTTAAGCCCTTTTCTATTAAAGATCAAGTGTAAGTGGAAAAAACACATTACTGAAATTATAATATAGCAAATGAAAAATCATACTCTATTAACTGAACACTTGGCAGGAACATATAATCCTTGACACTTGTATAGCGGTATCAACTCCCACATATATTATGGCTTTTAATCCCCTAAACCATCCTATGAGGTTATACCTACATAAGGTCTAGGATTTCTGGAACAATCTCATCAACAGATCATTTTGCTCTCTCAAAAAAGGCAATTTAATAAGTGTATCACAAACCAGGTCTTCATCTTATATCTCTGTAAAAGATATTTCATATGACATAAATTCATAAATTAGAAAAGCTCCTTTGTTATAATGTCTTTGTTTGGAAAACATGGTTAGAGTATATCTCTAGTATCACATAAAGGTCAGAATATCAATCATTTAACACATATTTACAAGTTACAACGGTGTTACAACCTCATTTAACAATTGACTGCTGGTTTGAAGAAATCGTCTCTAGTCAGATTCTGGGAATAGCAGATAACCAATAATTTGACTGCTCTTCAATCAATGCCACAGAATATGCTTTTAACATAGCAAAATAACTCCTTTCTGAAGTGGGCTGATAAAGAATAGATTTTTCTGGTAAAATTAAAGCTGAAATTTCCTTATACAAATTGTTAAGAATAAAACTAACAATAAAAATAATATATTTCATTATACTATTGATAAGAGACTAAACTTATCAATAACCTTAAACCTTAAACTTAAGGTTTAAGTGTCAAACCTTAAACCACTTATAAAATGAGTTAGAAAATTTAAAAGGCAATTAATAATAATACGGTAGAAAGCTTCCATGACTCCCTACTACCTTCAGGATAAAAACTAAACTCCATAGACAACTATTTAAGCTCTATAATCTCACCATCAAAATGCTATGATTAGAAAAATATATTCCAATAAAAATCTTTGCTATGTGGATGACCGTTTAGCAATTTTTGCCTCAAAGTTCAGAATATTTTTATCTCTAATGACTTTCACCTCTGCTTACTTCAGGTACCCATTTTTAAGAACAACTATCTACAATTGGTATAGTATAGATCTGAACAGTCTGGTTTCAAATTTGAGCTCCCATACTAACTCTATGATACTGGCCAATGCACATCAATTCTCTATGCCTTACTTTCTTTTGTGAAATGAGGTAAATAAGCATTTACTACATATAAAATGCTACAAACAATGTTTGGTACATCATAAGTGTTTTATGAATTGCTTAAGTAACATCCCCTGTAGATTTTGTGTGGACTTGTGTCCATTTCCTTGGGATAAATGCTCACAAGTGTAAATGTTGGGTCCTAAAGGGGCTATATGGTTCATTTGTTAGAAGAGGCTGCAATATTTTAAATTTCCACCAATAGTATATGAGAAAACCAGTTTCTGAAAACCCTTGTCAGCATTTGTCACAATTTTGTGACAAAAAATCCTTGTCACGTTTTTTTATTTCACCTGTTCGGCATATACTGGTATCAGTATATATCGGCATATACTGATATCGGTATATATCAGCATATACCGATATCTCATTGTGGTCTTAATTTGAATTTTCCTAATGGCTAATCTTCCTAATCTTGAACATCTTTTCACCTCCTATTTTGTCATCTATGCATTCTGTACATGTCATTTGCCCATTTTCTAATTGGATTGTTTGATTTCTTTACTGCTGAATTTTGAGTTTGTTAAATTTTATAGCTAAGAATCTTGCATCAGGTGTGATTTGCAAGTATTTTCTCCAAAAGTTGGTAGCCTGTCTTCTCACCTTATAAATAGGGTCATTTACAGAGCAAAAAAAAATATTTTGATGAAGTACCATTTGTTGATGGTTTCTCTATATAAAAGAATTGTGCTTTTGGTGTCATGTCTCTTCAATAAACCCGAGGCCCCAAATATTTTCTCCTATATTATCTTCTAAAAGTTCTACAGTTTTGTTTTACAGTTACAACCTAAGAATAGGGGGAAGGGGGAAAGGGAGGGGAGGGAGGGTGGAGGGGGGTGAGGGGAGGGATTACACCTGCAGTGCATCTTACAAGGGTATATGCGAAACTTAGTAAATGTGGAATGTAAATGTCTTGGCACAGTAACTAAGAAAATGCCAGGAAGGCTGTGTTAACCAGGGTGATGAAAATGTGTCAAACGGTCTATGAAGCTAGTGTATGATGCCCCATGATCATATCAATGTACACAGCTATGATTTAATAAAAAAAAAAAAATTTATACTCTACTCTTAATATATTTGACATATACCCTTGCAATATGCACAGTAGGTGAGATCCTAGGATTACCTCCCTCCACCCAACCGCCCCCCTTCCCCTCTCCTCCCCTCACCCTCCTCTTCCTTCCTTCATTCTGGGATGTAGTTGTGTTTTATCATTCACATGAAAGTGTGGGTGATTATGTATTGGTTTCTTAATAGTACTGAGTACATTGGATACTTTTTCTTCCATCCTTGAGATACTTTACTAAGAAGAATATGTTCCAGCTCTATCCATGTAAAGAGGTATCCATAAAAGAGGCAAAGTCTCCATCTTTTTATGGCTGCATAATATTCCATGACATACATATACCACAGTTTGTTAATCCATTCACAGGTCAGTGGGTACTTCTGCACTGCTGGGGGGAATGCAAGCTAATACGTTCCTTTTGGAAAGAAGTTTGGAGAACAGTTTTACGGAACTAAAGTAGACCTCCCATTCGATCCTGCAATTCCTCTACTAGGTATCCAGACAACCAAAAATCATTTTACAACAAAGACAGTTGCACAAGAATGTTTATTGCAGCCCAATTCACAACTGCCAAGTTATTATTTATTTTTTATTCTTATTTTTTTCCATCTCTTTATTGTTATTAGGTCTAAAGGTCTGAAAGGTATATAAAACAACGAATGCCTCTACTTCTTCACCCTTTAATCATTAATGCCTTCATTCACATTCTTCCTTTTACGTATAAGTCAGAAAAATAGGTTAACTTCTGCTTATGTTATAAGACTATTCAGGGTACACCTCTTCCAGGAAGCTTTTCCTGACTGCTAAGTCAGACACACCTGTCCTTTGTTCCCCCAGCATCCTCTGTTCACTTCCATGAACATACATATCAATTGTCTTAATGGTTTTCTTCACTTTTTCTTTTACTATGTAGTAGGCATTGTGAGGTTAGATATGCCTTAACTTTTCTTGATGCTTAAATCCTTATCTAATACAGAATGATACTCAATTTATCCTTGAGTGGGAGCCTGAGGCAAGAGGATCACTTGAGCCCAAGAGTTTGAGCTGTGAGGTATGATGCCGTGGCACTCCGCCAAGGGCAACAAAATGAGGGTGACAAAGTGAGGCTCTGTATCAAAAAAAAAAAAAAAAAAAAAATCCTTGAGTGTATGCATGAATAGTGTGAAACTTTTCTGTTACATGTTCCTGTTTAGTGGCTATGCATTAAAGTCATCATTCATGTGTTCTTTTTTTTTTTTTTTTTAACTTTCAGATTTTCCTTCTTGGAATCATCCTGCTTCCAATCCGTGCCTTGTTGGTTGCATTAATTTTATTACTGGCGTGGCCATTTGCTGCAGTTTCAACAGTGTGCTGCCCTGAAAAGCTGACTCACCCAATAACTGGCTGGAGGAGGTAAGAAATAAAGAGGTCTAAATATTTGGACATAATATTAAGATAAGAGGTATTAAATCAAGATAAAAAAGAGTTTCTCAGAGATTAGTCAGTGATCAATAGTTTTATCTAACTCCTACCTCCTCAATTTCAATAGTTACTTTTTGTTTCTCAAATGAAACTGGTCTTACTTTATCATATGTAGAAATCACTGCATAAGTACATAATCATAATCTTCTGTTAAAGCTGTCATTTCCTAATGTTAAGACACTTTGTTTTCTGAGTTGTTTCCAGAAAGTAATAGATCCTCAGTTGTGAAAGGTATGTAGTTATGATACCTAAAACCATTGCAGCTATAAAAAACCTTTCTTGCTTACTTCTGCTTCGCATTTCACATTTATTCTTGTTCCTCTACATAATGACATGCTTTCTACAGTGATATGATTGTGTGTATTAGTCATTTTAAAAATTATTTTAGTAATTATTATTAATAACAATTTAATTACTAACCATTATAGCCTAGCTTTTGAAAATGTTAGTATTAAGGCAGAATGGACCTGCTTCTTAGGGTAGTATCTGTATGTCTTAAAAGTGGGAACTCTTATTAATTTGCCTTTTTATTTATTTTTTTTTTTTGAGACAGAGTCTCTCTTTGTTGCCCTGGGTAGAGTGCTGTGGTGTCATAGCTCCTAGCGACCTCAAAGGCTCAGGCAGTCCTCTTGCCTCAGCCTTTGGAGTAGCTGAGACTACAGGTGCCTGCCACAATACCCGGCTTGTTTTTTTTTTTCTATTTTTAGTAGAGACAGGGTCTCACTCTCACTCAGGCTGGTCTTGAACTCCTGAGCTCAAGCAGTCTACCTGCCTCTGCCTCCCAGAGTGGAGGGATGACAAATGTGAGCCACCACACTCGGCCAGGGCCTCTTAATTTGGACTTCATGGATTCCACACGGATTCCACATTTACAGATAGGTTTACGGGAGCTGCTTGAACTCTCTGAAATTATGCAGAATCTTTTTTTTCCATGCCAAGAATATATTCCTTTCATCTAAATCTCAAATGTGAACATGTCCTCCAAAAATTTTGAGAAATACTGTTCTAGAAACTTTTAACGAAATATGCAGTTTGCTGTTCAGTTCATATTCTGGCGAACAGATGTCAATATCAAACGCAAGGCTGGTTTGAAGTGGAAATGAATCCAGTGCTGCCAATGCCCTTGAGAATTCTCAATTCTTGCAAATCATACTCCTTTGTTTTATAACTCAGACTTGAGTGGTATAAAACAACACTTCAAGGGATGTTTTTCATGACTCACCAAATCTGTTCAGATCATCTCTTTGGTTTCTATTGTTGGTTGTTTATAAAAACCTAGAATGATGGAAGAAATAGGCTAAGCATTCAGGAAATAGAATAAGTATTATATTAGTAGATAGAATAAGTATTAGAAATTTTTTACTTTTGTCAATTACACCATTATCTCTGTCTCCTCTCAAACAGGTACTGTTGAAGTTATTATTGAGCCATTTTTTAAACATTTAAAAAGAAGTGTTTAATGGGATAACATGAATATGGGATAAATATCATTATCAGAATAGTGCATCACTTTAGATAAAAAATAAGAGGTTTGGAAATGTGATAAACAGGTGCACTTTGTATCCTTATGTGAACAGAGATCTCATTCCTACACTGAACAGGGAGAAAGGGAGGTCCAGTCCCCGTACCCTCTGGAAAAGTACTTTAGTTTTCTATGTCTCACTTTTTACTGTGAAACAAAAGTCACAGAAACTTATTAGGACCCAATCGCTAATTGCTCTTCACTGTATTATTACAAGAATGTTGAGACAATTAAATAGGAAACCCATTTTTAAAAACACTCATTAGATCCTCTTGGATGATGTATATATTTTATTTTTCATGAAAAGCTACATACTTACTCACTTACTGAGATAACCACCCTGCGTCTGCATTCCTGCGTCTGCTTTTCCTACTTGACTGAGACTGGATCTTACTTGTCTTAGTTGTCCAGCCCAGTTCCTGGCACAGTTTGATGACTTAATTAATGGTAGAATCTTTTTAGAAAGTAAGAAAAGCAGATTTCAAGAATTGCTGATGTGCATCTTTGTTCTAGGGAAGTGAGATGGTGAATATCTTTCTGAAGATTCTTGATGATGTCTGAGGGCTATAACAATATAGATTACAAGACTTCCTTAAAAAAAACTTAACTGTAAGATAATTCCGAGGTCACTTTCAACGTGAGAGTTCTAAAAGCGTTTTGGGACATAACAGCATCTTCTTTACACTAAAGTAGATTCTCAAGGGCAGTAGTGATTTGGATGTCTCCGTGGGGGATGAACATTTATCTTTATCACTTTAACGTCTCAGAATGTTGGAACCATTTTTTAGCCACGTGTCCTTGGGCAAATTTACTTGACTTCTCTGTGCCTCAGTTTTCCCACCTGTAAAATGGTAATAATAATAAATAATGCCTACTTCCTAAGCTTAGACTAAGGATTACGGAAATGAGTGTATGTAAAGCATTTAGAATAGTGTCTGGCACCTGGTAGAAAGTGAGTCATGTAAGTATTAGCTCATACCTTAACATGAAATTCTGTGACATGTTTTGGTTTTCTTCTTGTAAAGCCCTGCTGCTAGCTTCAATTAGCAAAGCTAATTATGTCTTCTCTATATTTCTTTTCAAAGGCAAATTACTCAAACAGCTTTGAAGTTTCTGGGTCATGCCATGTTCTTTTCAATGGGATTTATAGTTGCTGTGAAAGGAAGGATGGCAAGTCCTCTGGAAGCACCAGTATTTGTTGTTGCACCTCATTCAACTTTCTTTGATGGAATTGCCTGTGTCGTAGCTGGGTTACCTTCCCTGGTGTCCCGAAGTGAGAACGCACAGACCCCTTTGGTTGGCAGTAAGTACCTGCAGCAGATAAAATATTCCATGTGCGTGCTTTCGATGAAAAGAGTAACATACAGTTTATTGATAAACTTTTTAAAAAGTTAAAATAATAAAACAGTTCAAACATGCTTATTCCAATATGGTACTAAGTAGGAAGAATGAATTTAGGCAAAAAGGATTAGAGACTTTATCTGAGAGCCTCATAATTCTTTTTAAAACTTAATCTTTACACCATCATTTCTTTCTGTCATTGTATTTGTCAAGAAAGACTGATTTTCAGATACTAAATGCGCTTGATTTGAGACAACGTAGCGAAAGCATTTGCGCAAACACAGGTTACATGCTCCTTCATGAATCTTCAGGGTATTAGGCTGATAAATGCCTTACGTCTGGTTTCTTCATTATGTCCCCAAAACCTCCAGGAGGGACCAGTGCGGTAACTCTTTGAAAATTATGATGTGGCGGAACAATAAAGGCTTCCTGCCGTAAAAACTAATGAAACAAATGAAATGTTTTTCCCACCAGATGCTTTGGTCTCTTTCTCTCAGGAATTAGTCTCCAAGTAACTGCTCCCTGTTGTCTCAAGGTTACTACAAACATAGAGATGAGCGTGGGTGTGAAAGTTGCCCATGTTGCCTTGGTGCTCTGGAGAAATAATAGTAGTTTTTCAGCTTTGTCATTCAACTAAGACTTTTTTAAAAAAAATGTAACTAGTGTGCTTTATGTAATACAGCTTTTTCTTGAAAGATTATGTAGCAATAAATTTTTGGTAAAATGAGGTTTAATTTGTCTGTGCTAGGAAGTGATTTATATACAAAATTGGTGTGCTAAAAATTTGAGTAAAATGAGCAATAATTGCACCTTCCTTACATGAACTATGAATTTATATAATCTCTTTTCAGGGATTACTAAAAGGAAATGAGATTTGCAATGTATTCCAAAGTTTTAATGTTAACAGAGGAAGATGACTTTTAGGGAGAAAATTGCATTTGCTTCTTTTCATACTATTGCAGCTTACTTCTACTAAATCAATGAAATATTTTTAGTTATAAATATCTACTTTTTCTTTGGAAATTAGAGGCTAAGTTCTAATCAACTTTGAATTGGAAGTTTAAAAAAATTGTTTACTTTGATTTACTGTCACTTAAATTTTCCATAAAATTCGTTGTCTGATATATCCAGTATTATTGCTATGGTGGCTTTTACCCCCAAAATGGCTTGGTTGTGACTTTTTGTTTGTTTTAAAGGATTGTTACGGGCTGTGCAGCCAATATTGGTGTCCCGTGTAGATCCGGATTCCCGAAAAAACACAATAAATGAAATAATAAAGCGAACAACATCGGAAGGAAAATGGCCCCAGGTAAAACACAGTAGAGGTTCACTTACATGTATGGACGGTTTATTTATCTGCACATCTGTAGATTTGCTCATTTGGATCCACAGGTAATATCCGGGGACACCTATGCTTGCTAGGAATCTTTAGCATAATAGATACAAAATAAGTGGAGTCCTCTTCCCCATGAGATGCTCCATAGAATTAAATGTATCATTATTTTGTTTTATTCTCCAAACTTTTTATTTTTTATTTTTTTATAATTTTATTTTTTTATTAAGTCTTTCGTACATAGATCATAAATACATTTATGCCCATTTCAGTGTGTTGATTATTTGTACAAATTGGAGTGCTTATGAGTACGTTGCAAGTACAAGTTGGTTCTATCATGTGTAGAACACAAATGTCCTAATGCTATAATTGGGTAAATGAGATGAAAGCTATGCTGATTAGCATGATGTAAGCTCTCCAAACTTTTTAAACCAATTTTTCTGTGTGTATCATAAAACACTTCTCTGAGTTTAGTTGCTGTTTCAGATAGGAGATACTAAAGCTCAATTATACTTAACAATATTAGTTTTCTGAAAAAGTGATTAAGATCTTTAATCTTATCTGAAGTGTATTTAGATGTTTTTCAGTTCAAGGGGCACATTAAAATCATTGTAGAACATTTTTTTTGAACTGTACCATGTCACCACCCCCTTCCCTGGAGTGCTTTTTGAGGGCAAGGAAGAGACAGCATTTGTGGTATAATAAACCATGGGCGATTCTAGTAAGTATCCTTCTATGTTTGCCTGGTTGAAAACAAGTGATATTTCCAGACTAATAGTCCTGCAGTGATCTGGCCACTCATGATAACATGTAGATGTTAAAGTAGAAGATATTAAAGTTGAAAGTATGACCAACTAGGTGATTTTAGAAATGAAGATATACAAGGAAACATTAAAAAGATAATTGGGAATAGCTGGTGTTTAGAATATAGGGTGTCCCAAAAGTCATCTATAGAAGTTGCAATACATAGGGAAAATGGGTAATTGTAGCTAAATGTACCTTTATTTACAAAACATCCATTACAAAATATTTGCAAGATATTCTCTATGTGATGGCCACCTCTTTGTAAAATTTCAGCGTTTGATTTTTCTCTGTGGCTCCAAGGACTCTGTTTAAGACTAGTAGGTGGGAGATAACAAGTAGGTAGATTTCAGCTCATTTTGCTCATGTTGAGAAAGAATTCTGTCTGTACAGAGGTAGAACGGTCTGATTTGGAATTCTGTTCTAGAATCTTTAGGCATGGGCTGAACAACTACTTGGGCAGGGGTGGGGAAGGTTGGGGAGTGGATACTGTAGAAAGAATTCAAGCATTAGAGATGCTAGCTTACTTTTAATGCCCCTTCCAGCTCTCAGATTTTTATGATTTACTCTATATCCATCCATAGTTAATAGTGTAACTGTAGAATTTCCACTTAATAGAGTATATTTAATATTGTATCCCATTATTATAGGAAATCCATTTTTTTTTAATTAGAGGATGAAATTATACCTACTCATAATTTTCATTTTATGGATAACTTTTTATTGTGGCAGCACAGCTCAGTGTTTTCCCTCTTGAGTTATAAAATATGTACACATTGCTAACTGTAATAGCAATTTTCTCATGGCTAAATTTTAGAAGTATCAGAAAAATCGAGCTTCTATTTTATTTAGTTAATGAGAGAACCAACCATCCTACTTATCTTTCACGTGGAAAGCAGAAAGAAACACAATAAAAGCTAAAAACACTCTCTTAAAAATAAAAGAAACATACTAAGTTGTATTCCATATGTCAACTGATTCAAATAAGCATAAAGCACATTTTAAGCATTTCTTCCTGTCTCCAAGACATCCTCGAGACATACATGTATGTTGTAGGAGTGAATATCACTTAACGAAAAGTGAAACCAAGAAACTAGGAGATCATTTGGTTAAGGATGTATAGCAGAAGAAAGAATTTGCTATAACCTAATGTACATTTTGTGTGCCCTTTGACCATGACTTATACTCTACACCTCCTTTTAAGTTTATTCAGATCATTAGTGTCATCTTTAAGATTCATTTCAAAGCTTAAATCCATTTTTTGATTATCTTAACCTTCAGACTACACTTCTTCTAGAGGAGAATCTAGCAATCTGTTTCTAGCTTTCATCAGAATCAAGTACTAGGCCTTCATTCCATTTTTGTATTTTAAGCATTAACAGCTGTTTGTGAAGTCATAAGAAAGTAAGTAAAGAGGTAATGTATTAATTAGACTGAAATATTAAATCTATTCCTTTTCTCCCAAGCTACTAGTTTTCCCAGAAGGTACTTGTACTAATCGTTCCTGTTTGATTACTTTTAAACCAGGTGAGATAATTGAATTATGTATTGTAATAAAGTAATATGGAAGATTTCTCAAATGATTTGATAGCAATACACACGGTAACTCTGTAGTTTGCTCTGAGGGTTTCTTCTTTTCTGATAAGTTTTTAATATTGCAGATCCACAGAACTCATCCCTTCCTTTCTCTTTTGGTATCATAACCCCTTTTGTAATGTTTCCCCTCTGTGTGTGTGTGTGTGTGTGTGTGTGTGGTGTGTGTGTGTGTGTGTGTGTCTTTGAGCAAAAACCACCTACATTTTTCTTTTCCTCCAAGGAACCTCAGAGACATGTGGGGGGTTCTGTGTCATCAAGTAGAAAACCTGTATTTCATTATCATAAAGTCTTCACCTGCCTTCTAAGGCTCACTGTTTTTAACATTACCATGTCAGTGACTACAGCTTTGGTTGTAATTTGTGACACTTTAAAATGTTGTATCAGCTGCTAGAATGCTCACCTGCCTAAGTTATGACTCACTAGCAAATCTGGTGGTTCTTGCTTTATGCATTTGGTTTCATGGAAACTTTCATCTTATTTTCTCCTTCTTTTGATTTTGTCATTACTTTTTCAAAAAGTCCTATTGAAGGATAGGTATTTAGACAATGAAAACAGGTGGAGAAATAAATAAGTAAGTAGATAGATAAATAGATAAATATTTTAAGTGGCTTAGGCACCACATTTAATATTTTCTTAAATAGTTCTTAATCCTAAAAATTCCTCATTTTGGTAAAGAACATTAGGGATTTCTCAACATTTAGCAAATAATTTCAGTGATGTGCACTCTTATAATGTGCAGTATATTTATACTATTTACTATTGATTTTTTTCTTTATCATTAAACTTTTATTCATATAGGAGCCTTCATTCCAGGAGTTCCAGTGCAGCCAATCCTCCTCAGATACCCAAACAAGCTGGTAAGCATAGTATTTTACCATGGGAAGAATTTAAAGGATTCCAAACAGCACACATTCCCTAGGACTTCTTTTAATAATTGAATAAGATTGTAAATAGATACATAGGTAAGTGATGGAAGCAGATGGGCAGAGGCTCGTATTGCTCGCCACATCTAATTTTCAAAATTCTGCAAGACAGGCGTATATGGTGATTATTTTGCTATTATTGAACTTCAGGAAGACATTTCCCTAGCCTCTGCTCTGCTGTTACTATGATCATGTAATTAAGTGTCATGTTAGGCTCTTGTTAGACTGAATGGTAGACATTTGTGATTTTCATTAAGCCTAGAAGGAAACTTTCTGGTTCAGGGGCGATGGCTAGCACAGAAGTATTGAAGTACCAAGATACATTTGGGAGAGGCTTGGTCTTTAATTACTGCCTGAGTACTTATTACCTGTGTGACCCTCAGCAAGTAGCTTAGTTAAATAAGAAAGTATCTGAAAAGAACTGAATGTCTTATATGAAGTCCAGAGCTGACTCAGGAGATAGTCTCTTCTGCTCCCACTGGGTACATTGTCCTCTGGATATTTATTGATTGTACCACTATTTTCCTAAAAGAAAGATTTTTGAGGAGATATTTTGGTTCTGAGAGGAACTTTAAAAAAAAAAACAGAATTTTTATGCAAAGGGAGGATGTAATTATTAGTTATCTATACTATTTAAGATTAAGAGTTCTTGCCTGGGCATGGTAGCTTATGCCTGTAATTCTAGCACTCTTGGAGGCTGAGGCGGGTGGATTGCCTGAGCTAGGGGTTCAAAACCAGTCTGAGTAAGAGTGAGACCCCTGTCTCTGCTAAAAATAGAAAAGTTTGCCAGGCAAGGTGGCAGGCACCTGTAGTCCCAGCTACTTGGGAGGTTGAGGCAAGACGATCTCTTGAGCCCAGGAGTTTGAGGTTGTTGTGAGCTGTGATGCCACAGCACTCTACCCAGAGCAACAGAATGAGACTCTGTCTTAAAAAAAAAAACAGATTAAGAGTTTTTGATCAGTTCAACTGTTTAATTTTGGAGGCTGGTTTCGCAACCCTGGGCATCTATGATTAAAAAAAGAATTAAAATCTTTCAAACTTTTACTCATTGTACTTCTACCTATAGGTTTGATTTATCATATATTTAAATTCTTTTACTGCCTCCTACTTTAGTCTTTTCTCTTCAATAACCTTTTTTACTTGAGAACTGATATATTCTGTTTTCTTGTGTGTAATTTAATTGTCCAGACAGGTTCATATTAGGAGAAAAATAACTTAAGTACATACAATAGGCTTTTAAAAAAAAAAAAATTCATAGCAAATCTTCCATAAAAAGGTAGGTGATGACATAAGGAAGAGGGGTCTTTGCTATGTATGTATATAATCTAAGAATTCATAGATCCGTTTACTGTTCTTTAATAATAATAATAATAATAGGCTTATTTTAGTTTTTAACATGTTAAACTTAACATGTTTCTGTTTTTAATTTCAGAAAAAAATGTGCACAAATGTATTACTAATCAAATTAAGATGTTCGTTTTATTTGGGGTAACAATTTAGACATTTCTGTTATTGTAGGATACTGTGACCTGGACTTGGCAAGGATATACGTTGTAAGTCACTTATATCTATTATTAGTTTTTATATATTTTATTTTAGTTTAGAAAAAGAAATACCATTTATTCTTCTAAAAAAAAAGCCTTGTTTATATAAAAGTAAAGATTTCTGATCAGTCTTAAATCTTATAATTAATAAAAAAAAAAAAAAAATCACTACCTTGCCCGTAACCACTGGTGTCACCTATGTGCAGAATTCCTGTCATCTGTCATCTTCAGATGAGTCTCAAGTGTTTGTCTGCCAGTTTTTAAGTGAACTCGTTAGCATCATACTTAGCTTGTATTTTGTGATTTCATTTAGATGGCAGATTCAGCATTATCTGGTGTCTCCATCTTATTACTACATTGATTTGAGCAGTTAAGAGCAAGTTAGTCATATGCCCTGAAATAGCTGGGATGTGTCTCATGTTAGCTGAGAAAATAGTCAACCAAGACTTCAGTTCCTGTTCTGGATTTCGAAAGCACTGGGATCCGCAGTTTCTATAAGCCCTTAAGAGAGGAGAGGAATACGGTTTCACCGTTCAGCAAGCTGAAGTGAAATTGGCCTTTAAAAAGAGCAGACCATAGAGAAACTTGCTTTCTCTCCAGATATTTCGTTTATTTCTCCCTGAGTAATTCTGAGCCTGTTTAAATTTTGATAAGAACCATATAAAACACCTAGTTTTGAGGACTTTCCCCAGGGCCTTGTCTACTTTTGGTACTGTTATGCCCAGAATTCAAATAATGTTGTTGACTTGTAAGTAGGTGACACTTGAAAACATTGAATAGGAAATCGTAATTTACCTTCAAGGACGTTGTGGGCCTCTTCAGATACCTTTTATATAAGCCAACTAACTTCTGAAAATCAGATTTTTTAAATACTGCACAATTACTTATATTTCTTATCAATATTATAATAATTATCAGAATTTCTGCATTTTTGTAAAATTCTTTGAAATAATAAATTTAACTTGGAGTGGGTAACTGATGAACCCGTGGAATAACATTAACATATGTCAAACATCTGTACTCTTGTTACAGTTCTTGGTAGTTGAAGATAAGCAAATAACACCAAAAATAAAATGAATTGTAAAAGGTATCTAGACTGTGATTATCTTTAACTTTTGAGAAACATCATTTTATTTACTTATCTAGAATATGATCTCGTGCGACTACTGATGGTGAATTCCTGGTTTTCAGCTTCTATAGGAGGGAAAATTAGGAGAAACTAATATAAGAGCACTTTAGAAAAAGAAGTGCCTTAAAATTGGATGAGTAGCTTCTTTATATCCCCTGAGGTTTGTTAATCTTTGGGCCTTTACAGGTTGAGTTTCACATGGAGGTAGTGACTTTGGGTTTATGATACCATCTACATGACTTTTTTTGCCTGGGAAACAAGCAGGTCGATGTGGAAATCAAATAGGAGAAGGCATTTTTGGAAGAGGAAATGAAAGGGTCTGGTTAATCTAGGCTTCTAAGCTGAGAAGTATGGGAAAAGGAGAAAAAGTAGGAAAGAGAATTCTGAACAGAAAGGAAGAAAAAGTATTTTAAAAGATTTCCTAGGGCTTATTAAACAAACACAAAATCTTTAAAACTCACAACTTTGTCTTGTCCAAATGCTACATTACACTTGTAAAAAATCTTATTTTCACCTTTGTCTTCTAATCTTCCTAATTTTGTTATTAGCGCTGTGTGTATTACTTCTAGATCAATTTTCTCAATTGCCTTTGCTCCAAGTCTATTCTAGACACGGATGTAAGAAGGAGATTTTATACCAAGGTAGATAATCCTAAGGTAGAGAAAACTCAAGGAGTAAATTTTGAGAAGGGCATCTATGAAAAGCTGTTTTGTATGAGTCAAAGAAGTATTTGGTTTGTCTGTAATATACACAAGACAAGTTTAATGAGATCTTTTGTGTGGTTTCTTTCTTTCTTTCTTTCTTTCTTTCTTTCTTTCTTTTTTTGCAGCATTCAAAATTTTCAGAATAGAATTAGTATCTATTCAAATAATTGAATTCCATAAGCTCCATTTGAATAATTTAAAAACAATTTACTTAATGGTGCATAACCTGGATTGACTTGGTTTGGCGTTTGTATATAGTAAAATGTTTTTTTCCCTTTCAGATGGAAGGTTTGAGAACTGACACATTAAGAGTTTATAATTATAATTTCTTCTTTTAACTAAATTCTTAAACTTCCAAATTTAAATTCCTAACTTTCTCAAGTTAGCCCCTTCAGGTAATTTTTACAGATAAATTATATCTGAATTTCTTAATAGAAAAAAAAAATGTTGGTTGGTTGTTTTCTTAAACATGTGATATAATACATTCTCCTGATTTCTGGGTCAACTGTCTAATGAGACTAAGCTAAAAATCTCAAATCTTATCCAGATAAGAGGTCGAAGTATTTACTAGAGTAGTAACTTAGGACTGTTGTTATAAGTAGTAACAACAATTACAAAAATTATCTTTGAGAGGTTGGTTAACCACTTTAAAGAAAGACTTTGTGTAACTTTGCAATGAACTTGGGCACTTTTCAGATTTCCCCACAATGAAAACTAGGAGAATTTTGATAAAATTTTTGCCTCTGAGGAAAAGTTCAATTTCTTTTTTTTTTTTTAATATCAGAAACTTTAGAAATGTAAAGTTCCACTCAGGAGTTTCTCTATAAAACTCTCGTACAGCGTTTGGTAATTTCTCTGGAGACTTAGGCCTGTGAGTCTGTGTTGTTCAGGAAACTTCAACTTTGATGTTTAATCTATTAAAGTGCAGCTCTGGCTGACAAATAGGTATTGGGTATTCATTTGGTAATTTAACTTTTGAATATCGAGAATAATTGCGTAAGCCCAAGAAGTGTTATAGCTGCAGTGTAGCGTTTATTTATAAGCATATAATATAGATGAAGTGTGATGTGGGGGTTTCTGTAAAGAAAGGATTGTTGGGTAATATTAGATGGCATTTGTATGACTATTTAAAGACAGCCTTCTCTTTTTTATTTCAGCATTCAGCTTTGTGTGCTTACTTTCTGCCAGCCCTTCACAAAGGTAGAAGTGGAGGTAAGTCACTCAGACGGTAGCCTTGGTACTTGAAATTTGGCCTTTAATTTTGAATTTCTAGTCTAGGGAGACCATTTATAAAGGTTTACCATCTTTAAAATAAACCCTGGTGCTTTGCAAATTATTATGTTAGGAAGCACCTCTGACTTCTGGAAACTTGGAACATGTAATCCCTGGCAGAATGGCGCCACCTGTTCTCATCTTTCACTCATTATAATTCCGACCTCTGCCAAGTTCAGTGATGCTTTCAGATCCTGCCAAAAGGAGCTTAGGGTAACTGATAGAGACCCACATTTCCTTGAAGAGTATGTTTTGTGAAAGCTGAGAAGTACTTTTGGAGGGCTTAGGGTAGAGACACTGAAGTCAGAAGCCCTCAGGGATCACTCTGCATATGGAAAACATGAAGAAATCACATCGGGGAGGCAGCTTGGACCATCATTCAGAGGACAGAGTCTTCTGAGCTATAGTGGCAGGTGGGATGTGAGGGTGAAATTAGAACATGTGGAAAATTCTGGCCAGATTTTTAAGGTTCTAAAGGTTGACTCCAGAGCTGTTTTTAGTTTCCAAACATGATGGAAGTACTAGTGTAAACAAAGTGAATCAGGTTTTTTTTTTGGGGGGGGGGTTCTTCTTTTTTTCTGAAGACTTCTCAGTGCCTTTAAAATGTTTGACCACAGAAATCCATTTTGGGGGTATCTCCTGGAGCCAGCGTTCTATAGAATATATTTCAGGAATTCCTGTATCATAATATTTCTGGGTACTCCAAGCCCTGCTCTTTCTTCTTTAATAGCTGCTTGGGTAGTCTAGCCCTGTTTCGTTTTTCTAAAAAGAAAGCAGAAAAACCCATATTTGAAACAGCCGTGCTATCTTCTCTGCAAGATAACATCCCTCTTTCTCAATTGACTCCTCCGCAGCTAAAACACAATCTAGCAACAGATGTGGAAATGCGCATAGCGCTGTTCTTTTTTGTCTAGCATACGTGTCAGCGGTCAGACTGTGTTACAACAGGAGGCACGTAGATTCCTCTTTTTCTTTTTTTTTTTTTTGCCATGACCACTATTACCACATTTCCTTTCCATGTCATGGCTTTCTTGCTTTCTCTCTCTCTTTTTAAAATTACAATATTTGCATTCTCCAGCTGTTTCTGAGACTGATGTGGATAATATTTGCTGGCAAAGAAAATAATGGATCCTTTGTTCAAGAACTTCACAAATAAAATGGCGTTCAGCTGATTGAAATAGCTGAATCAATAAAGATTTGATGAATTTGGAATTATGGCACAAAGCAGGAAGATGAGAATTTGTGGACTTGAAATTTGGCACAGGTGTTCTTATGTTAATTATACTTCTTTTAGATTTATGATACTACCTTTCACCCAGCAACTCCTAAGAGCTTTATGATATTTGAATATTTTAATTCTCCCTGCTTAGAAGTCACTGAAAATGTATTCCAGCAGCCCTGCGGGCACTGGGTATATCCACGCCCTGGCTTGAGGCTGTAAAGAGCTGAGCCCTGTCTGAGGCTCCAGCTTTTCCAGCACATCTGCCAAGGCCACGCTCGAGATTGGTTGGCCCTGGTCTCAGTTCACTCAGTTGCTCCAATTTCAGTCTTACTTGTTCAGAACTAATCCTTTCTCTTTTTCTTTAAAATGGATGGAAATCTTGTCATTATTTTGAACATGTTTTTAGAACTTCTTGAATATTAGTAAACCTAATTCAAGATGTATTATTTACAAACACTAGCCTACATAGTATTAGTTATATGGATTTTCAGATGAACTGTGAGTTAGCTGTTAAAGTGCTCTTGTCGACACTCTTGCTCCTGAAAGTCACAGGACTTCCCATTCTGTTGACTGTCATGTCCTTGAATTCTCCAGGTTTCCCCTCAATAAAGGTGATTACCAAATTCTTTAGTTATTAACATCATTCAATATATAAAATGAACATAATATTGAGGGATATTTTCTTATCTCCTTTTCCCCATCTCTCTCTGCTTCCCTAACATAGAGACATAATATTTTTTAAAAGGTGCTATACTTTTGACTCTTAGATCTTAAAACTGTAGTTTGAAACCTCATGTCTTCTGTCATTGGTCTTCTGGTATCCTGGGGTAGTGAAGACATGAGTGTCTGCAAAATAGTTCTACTGAAAGTTTTTCTTTAAATCGTCATGAGGCATCATGGGTAATCTTACAGCTGTTTCACAAGTGGCTAAGTAAAGATATGGCTTGGAGGACAGAGAATAAGAGAAAGGGTAGGAAACCACAAAACAGAACATAAATGAAGAAGCTGCTGGTTCATCTCAGGAGACAGAATACACCGTAGGTCAGAGCGCACAGCAGTAAGTGGGAAGCTAGTAGTTTATGAGTGGAAACATGGCCTTCACCTTGACTGTCCAGTTTCCTTCCTCATAGGCTATCTGTTAGTTTGTATTCAAAGCATGTTAACTTTGGAAGTTATTCAGTGTATTGTGGATACATAAAAATGATTTGTCTGTAGGCACGTAGACAGGTGATAGTCCCCACTTGTCCTTAAGGGATGCATTCTAAGACCCCCATTGACGTCTGAAACCACAGATAGTACTGAACCACGTATGTACTATGTTTTTTCTTAGACATAGTTATGTGAATGTGCTCACTCTCTCACTCAAAATATCTTACTAGATTATATTCAATTATATAGAAGAAGGATGGAGCAGGCTGGCATAAGATGTCATCATACTACTCAGAACAGCATACGATTTAAAACTTATGACCATATTTAAATAAAGGGTCTCATTCTTTTGCCCTGGCTGGAGTACAGAGGCATGATCATAGTTCATTACAGCCTCAAACTTATGTGTTCAAGTGATACTCCTGCCTCAGTATCCCAAATAGCTGAGACTACTGGTGTGTATTAGCACACTCAGCTAATGTGTTTTATTTTTGTAGAGACAGGATTTCACTGTGTTGCCCAGGCTGGTCTCGAACTCCTGGCTCAAGCAGTTCTCCCACCTCAGCCTCCCAAAGTGCTGGAATTACAGTGTGAGACATCATACTTGGCTTGAATTATTTATTTCTAGAATTTTTTATTTAATATTTTCAGACTTCAGTTGACTGCTGGTCACTGAAGCTATAGAAAGTAAGACCTCAGATAAAGGGGAGCTACCGAATTTAGCTTCAGGAAAATTCCTTTACAAAGGTTATCTCAAGCTTCTTGCTCACTAAAGCATTAGGCCTAAAATATACTTTATGGCGGAAACTTCATTGCCTTAAGTAATAGAAAGTGATTTTTTTTCCACTTGAAAGAATTTCTGATTTAGAAAAGGATTAAAAATTTAATGTAGAGTGCTATGATCAACACCTTTACATATATATCATTTTTTAAATTTTCAAAGAAGTAATTACTTAAGGAAGATTCCAATACCGTTCTATAATTTATTTAAATATTCAAACACACTAAAATTATTTGTAGTTTTGAATATTAAAAAAACCTTCATACAGCTAAACACATACACATACACACAAATATACTTGTCCTAACAAAGCTAATTTCTTCTGGAACTTGGTAAAATTCTGGAATTTGTAAGTTATTTATAGAGAAATGGAGGGTCATAAAAGAGTATTAGCTAGAGTTTTTGTTGTAATACAAATAATTGTCTACTTGTATGTACTTGAGAAAATTACTTGAACCTCCCTATGCCTGTGTTATCACTGGCAAAATGGGGATAATAGGAGTTTCTTTTAGGACTTAGTAGGTTACTTATGCGCTGACACTTGCTACGTGTTCTATAAACATTAACTTTGACTGCCCTTCTCATTTAGATGTTCCTCTGCTTTCGGGAGAAAGCTGCAAATGTTCACAAATATTTCTTGTATTGCATTTTCTCTCTTTGAAGGTTTAAAAGAATCACAGAAAGAACTAGAACTGCACATTTGTTAAAACTGATGGTAGTGTCATGACTTACCAGTCTCCGTCTTCATCCTCATGATTTAGTTAATAGAGAAAAATGTGCTTGACGTGGTCAAGAAGCAAGGAAGAAACTAGTTTTGCTGGTGCTGAGCATTTGTGTAAAGGCCTGGCTCTGGTTAATGGGCAGTCTTGAATAACACAGGGTGCCCCAGAAGTCCCCCATAAAGTCACCATACTCAGGGAAAAATGGGAAATTGTGGCTAAATCTACATTTATTTATAAAAATATTCACTACAAAGTACTTACAAAATATTCTTTACATATTGGCCACCTCTTTGTAAAAATTTTGATGAATATTTTGTAAATAAAGGCTACACTTACCCTAGGTATGGACAACTCTTGGAATGCCCTGTATACTGAAGAATTTTGACTTTATCTTGTGTGCATTTTAAGGCCCAGCAGCAGGTGGGGACTCAGGGTCCAAAAGTGCAAACAAAGGTGGTGCCTGTGGCGCAGTGGATAGGGCACTAGCCCCATATACCAAAGGGGTGGTGGGTTTGAATCTGGCCCTGGCCAAACTGTAACAAAAAATAGCCAGGGGTTGTGGTGGGTGCCTGTAGTCCCAGCTACCTGGGAGGATGAGGCAAGAGAATCACCTAAGCCCAGGAATTTGGAGTTTGCTGCGAGCTGTGACGCCATGGCACTCTACCGAGGGTGATAAAGTGAGACTTTGTCTCTAAAAAAAAAAGGGGCAAACAAGTGGTTCTAGTCTGGGAAATGTGCTGATTATTCTCATCTGGGACAGGATGGTACAGAGTTAAGTGTGGTAAAGGTATAGAGAACTCTGTGTCTGAAATGGGGAGGGGAGCGGAGCTGTAGAGCTAGTCTGGGGTGCAGTGGAAATAGATCGCATAGGCTATCTTCTTTATAAAGTTGAAAGCGAAGTGCCATTGGTCCAGGAAGAATGAGGTCAAAGTGGCATTGAGACTTGAAAAGCATGGCCCTTGTAACTTCCTTTAGCATCTCTCTGCGGTAACACGAGTGGGGAGACAGAATCAGAAGAGGTGACCGAGGAAGTGATTGGCACTGTGAGTGTGGCAGAATGAGACATTCTGGGTGACCGAAAGGCCTATTGACATGTTTGACTCCCAAGTCCCGTGTATAAAGGAAGGTAGATGTTGCCAGAGGGAGTGGATAAACAGGAACGGGTAGGCAGGTCCTGATGTGACCATCAGATTGTCACAGTAAGACCAGATTAGGGGAGAAAAAACACTAAAGGACGATGAAGGGAAATTGCCTGGAGGATTTGTCAGGAGGAGATTAGATAGGATTGTTTCCCTGACTGAGGGGTCAGATGGGTCATCAGTGTGAGTGCTGAGGATGATGAGGGAAGATGAAGGCGGACAGGAAAATGTGGGTCCTCGGAAGCTACCGTGTGTGTGTCAGGGGCTGCAATAGAGAGTAGCATTCACCTTCACCTTCACCTCTCTGTAGTTCTTTCTTTCCAAATAAAGGGCATATTCATGCTATGAGTCTTGAATGACTTTGTACTAAATGAAAATACGATCTAGAGGCCAAATTCTTTTCCTAAGAGAGGCAACTTTTTATTGGAATTTCCTCTGAATTGCTTCTCGGGAGGCATTGGGCCTCCAAGGTCCATGAATGTCAAGTCCAGGCTTTTAATGATTTTGAACTCTCAGTGGAATTTTTTTTTTTCCTGAAAAATAAACTGCAGTGCAAATATGAAAATTATTAAAAATGATTTTGTGGAAAATATTGCCTCACAGAAACCAAACCCCTAGTTCATTGCGTTATATTTGATTAAAGGTATAGCAGCGATTTACGTTTCAAGGTTTTTAGTATGTGCTTTTATGACCTACAAATTATGTGTATTATAAATCGTCATTTCGCTTTTTTTTAAATGGAGAATTATTTGACAATTTAAAACTAATTTTTATACGATTTTGTTAGAGATTGTATGAATATTAATTGTAATTTACTGTTTTCTTCCTTGGGTTTCATACTAAGCAAATATCAGAAATTTTACTAGATCAGGATGAAGGGGATTTTTAGAAATACAACTTTCCAAGGTAGTTTGTTGTTCTGGATGTATTAGGATGTGGGGACCTCTGGTGGCTTAATTTATTTTTCCATCTGAAAGGACAGATGCAAAATGGAGAGCCCCACATAGAATTCCAGTTGGGGAAATGACTTTAGGGATCATCCAAACTTTTTCACTTGGCAGGAGAGGGAGCCGAGACCCATAAAGGCTAAATGACTTTTCCAGGGTCATAGCAGAGGCCGGCAGCAACCCTGGCCAGGTCCTCATACTGCAGTATGCCATGGTCCCCTTGGGCCATTAGTAAGATAAACGTGAAAAGTAAAAGGTCCTGTAGCACATTATTTCATAATTCATATGCATTTAGCTTAAAAGTATCACTGCATCCATGCTGTCCTCTGCATCCTCACTCCCACCTATCAGGATCTCATCATCTCTCCCAACTGTCGTAGCTCCCAAATGTTCTCCCTGCTCTTGGCGCATCCACTCCCTTCCAATGAAGTCACCATTTAAAAACTTAGACCTGGTCATATTAAACTTGCTTAAATTTCATCTCTGATGTACCAATGCCTGTAGGCTTCTTAACATGATTTCAGATCAATTTCAAGAAAGTGGCATAACTCTTGGCTATATTGTCCAACCCACCCATTCTTCATGTATCAAATGCATATGGTAGGACTTGCCTCAAGGAATTACTAAGAGCAGGAATCTCCAACCCACCACTCAGGATGGCTATGAATGTGGCTCATCAAATCACAAAATCATAACCTTACTTAAAACATTATGAGCTTTTTTGTGTGTGGTGGTTTTTTTTTTTTGTTTGTTTGTTTTTGTGGAACCCAATTGTGCTGTTCTCAAGTGAGAACTTGTGTCACATTGTCACATAAAATAAACAAGGTACACTCTCACTGTTTACACACAGGTGTGGCTTCAGTTTTACAGCAGTGTGTGGCTTACGGTCTGTTATCTTCCAAGTGCAAATAGTCGAATTGACAACATAGAACATATTCACATTCTGGTGACTTGGCAATGACAGCAAGTTTCAATAATATTTCTACCTACCATTGCAACATTAGCGTTGAGTGTTATTTAGAAGTCAGGTCAGCATTCTTACTTGATTACTGAGGTACTGCCACACCTCGGTGGCACCTGACACATTGCCCACCGTGCTCTACAATCACCCCCAACCCTGCATCAGCAGCCCAGACGTGGAAGGGCCCAGACCTTACTTTGTATTTTCCTCTCAATTTTCATAACAAAATAAACATAGTCCCTTATCTATTAACATTTTTTTAATACCAACACAGCTTCTACAATAGAACCCCTGAAAGAAAAATCATGGATGAAGGAAGACTATTCAATGGAAAGTGGACAGATAACTACTTTTTTGTCAAGGCAAATACTAAGGCCCTCTGCTTTATTTGTAGGGAATTTGTGCAAGTTTTTAAAGACTGATTTGGAAAGGCATTATATGTAAAAACGTGCTGCCAAATTCGATGCATTATGTGGTAAGGACAAAATAGTGGAACTAATAAAAAATGTCTGAACAAAAAATTTTTTTAAAAAGTTACAACTTAGATAAATTTCATTGTAAAAGCTACTTTTGTGGTAGCATATTTAATAGCAAAAACACCAAAACCATTTATTGATGGTGAGTTTACTAAGCAATGTAATGGCAGATACCATTTGCTGTGAAAAAAAAAAAAGGGAATATTTCTAAAACGATGTGTCTCCCCAGCCTGGAGAATTGAAGATATTGGAAAAATTTATCAAAAAAAGTTTGGAGAGTAAAGCTGCAATTTATTTTTTTGAGACATAATTTTACTCTGTTACCCTCAGTAGAGTTCCATGGAGTCCTAGCTCATAGCAGCCTCAAACTCCTGGGCTCAAGTGATCCTCTTAACCTCAGCCTCCCAAGTAGCTGGAACTACCAGTGACCACCACAATGTCTTAAACTCCTAAGCTCAAGCAATCCATCCACCTTGGCCTCCTCCCATGGTGCTAGGATTAGAGGCATGAGCAGCCAAGCTGCTGATTTTTAATTTTATGCTTTGGCAATGAAGGACAGCGCTGATCATACAAATACTACTCAGCTTGGCATTTTTATAAGAGATATCAATGATGAATATACTATCACTGAAGAAATGGCTTATTTCATGCCATTAAAAGGCACAGCTAAGTCAAGAGATTTATACAAAGTGGTAAAAAATGTGTTAAAGTGATTTTCTTTGTCCATCATCTCTGTATGTGGCATAATTACTAATGGAGGCCCAGCAATGGTAGGTAAAAGAGAGGGCCTTATAAAATTAATAGAAGGTGATGCAGTTGCCACCCCAAACTCGCATTTGATGAAGTATCATTGCATAGTACAGCAAGAAAATTTATGTGCAAAAGCTTTAAAAATGGATAATGTTGCGCAAATTGTCATCAAGACTATGAATTTTATAAGGGCCAAGGAGTTGAATCATTGCCAATTCCAGGAATTCCTTAAAAGTATTGATGTTGACTATGGTAATGTCATTTACTTTTGGAAAGTAAGATAGCTAATTTGAGGGCAAATGTGGAAAATATTTTATGATTTGTAACATGTTATTATGTATGGTTATCAAAAACCAAATTTGTGCCAGAACTTGATGATTATAACTGGCCCCAGATTTAGCATTTTTAGGGGATTTAACCACTCCGTTAAGTGAGTTAAACAAGTGTCTTCAAGGTGAAAACCAACTTATTACAATGTTTCAAACCATAATAGCATTCCAAATAAAACTGAAGTCATGATAAGCTTAAATTAAAGCAAACAAGTTTATGCATTTCAACGTGTCAGCTGAACACGGTCCTGTGGGGGGGGGGATTTAGCCTTGCTTTTCAATTTAATATAAGAATTTGAAAATAGATTTCAAGATTTCAAGGATTTTTGAGACTCCATATTTGGTCCACATAAATATGTCACCTGCTAATTTTCAAACGGAATGTGTAGTGCTACAATCTGACATTCAGCTTAAAGAAAAATTTGATCATGTCTCTTTGCTGGACTTTTATAAGTCCCATCTTCCCAGGGACAGTCATGCCCACTTCACAGTCGCGTCTTATCACTTTTTAGCAGCACCTACATTTGCAAGCAACTATTTTCAAGAATGAAGCACATTTAAGAGCACAGTTAGAACCACAATATCTGACGAACACCTTAAGAACTCACTGAGAGTTGCTGTTACTTCCATGGAACCAGAGATGGATGCATTAGTGTCTTAAACACAATGTAATGTCAGGTATCCCACTAGTTTTATGTTGCCCACTTTTCTTTTACTTTTATAATAAAAAATATCAAAAAACAAAGACATTTTATTAATTAGAAATGCATATTTTCCATACTACATATTAGTGATTATAAACTTGGCACCTGCTTGATGATTTTAAAAAGCCTCTCTGAACAGGCTGCTGCATAATTAAGATTATAATGTGAGGATTCTTTTGCTTGTCTGTGATGGCGGATATCATGCAAATTATGCACAGACCTTTTTTTTTTGCACAGCAGGTTTTGTTAGTGTTTGTGTAGATGTAATGTAATGTGGGGCTAAAACAACTCTTCTTCCAGTGTGGCCCAGAGAAGCCAAGAGGCTGGACACACCTAGATTAGAGAGTTAATCATATGAAGCCCCTCATGTAAAGTGCCAGCACACAGTAGGTGCGTAAAGGATGGGAGCTCCTTTTTTTTTTTTTGAGACAGAGTCTCGGTATGTCGCCCTCGGTAGAGTGCCGTGGTGTCACAGCTTATATCAACCTCTAACTCTTGAGCTAAAGCAGTTCTCTTACCTCAGCCTCTCAAGTAGCTGGGACTACAGGCGCCCGCCATAACCCCCAGCTAATTTTTTGGTTGTTGTTGCAGTTGTCATTGTTGTTTAGTTGGCCCGGGCTGGATTCAAACCTGCCAGCCTCGGTGTATATGGCTGGTGCCATAACCACTGTGCTACGGGTGCCGATCCAGGTAGCTCTTAGCGGTGTAATTTGGTTCCTTATATCATAAATTTCTACCCTACTGCCTGGAGAGCTTCTTGGGAGCGGGGACTTCACTGTCATGTCTTCAGGGCTTGGTGTAGTGCCCCACTCATAACAGGGACCTAAGTAATATTTGTTGAACAGAATTTAGCCGTGAAACTTTGAGCAAGTCATTTAACCTTTGTGAACCCCAATTCCTATGACAAAAATAGAGGAAGAGTTAATAAAAGAATGCATGGGTGCTGCATGGTGCTTGGTTTATAGTTATAACTCAATAGACAGTAGCTATTGGCAAAATCACACTTAACCTTCAAAAGCCAAGATCAAGTATTAGCTCTTCTGTAGAACTCCTTCTGCCCAGGTACCACCTCCCCCAATTGTTTGCATTTCCCTGCCCCCTAGCAAAATTAATCATTCCCTGTTCATCACTCTCATACTCCAGAAAGTATGGTTTAGTGGGGAAAATAAAGTTTTTTTAATCTGATAAACATTGTACAATTTTTGAATAGGTTAATTCAGCGATTAAGCCCCATCTTTAATTGGATACTCAGCATATGAGATTATTTTTATGTTGGTCTATCCTACTAAGCTGTGGATCTTTAGAGCAGGAATAGGGTCTTATTAATCTGTCTTGCTGTATAGTAGGTGCTAAAAAAAATAGGTAATGACTTGAATATGACACCAAAACCATAGATACAAATAGAGACAATATAAATGAGGCATCACAGAGTATCAGGTGGAGGAAAAAAAGTAAAACTAAAAAAGACAAACCAAAAAAATGATGTTACGCCAAAAGCTAGAAAGCTAAGGGTCCTTAAAAAGCAGAAGAAATAACAAAACATAAAATTCAATCAAATAATAAAAATATAGTCGATGCTGAATGGATTGAGAAGATAAACTATTTTTAAAAAGAAAGGAAATTAAAACATTTTCATAGAGAGGAGTGTGAGCAGTGGAAGATGCCGCTCTGAGAGCAAGATCGTAGTGGGTGCAGTTCTAGAACTTCCAGATTCCAGACGTTGGCTCATTTCACAGCAACTGGGGAAGTAATGGTCGTAGTCTTATTTACAGTGTTGAAGAGACAGTTCAGCAAGGTGAAATAACATGCTAGTTAACACACAAGCAGAGCCAGGGGTTGGACGGGGAACTCCTGAGTGTAAGCCCATTGTTCGTTTCTTACATCACGTACCTATGCTCTAAGAAGGTAGGGAATTTAATATGTTGAGAATGTATAGAAATTTATTCAGCGCTTAATATCTTAGGCCTCAGGATTGTTACAGAAAGGTATATTTTTGTCTTTCAGTTTATGCCTGTTCAAGTTCCAAGTGATGAAGAGAAAGATGATCCTGTCCTTTTTGCCAATAGGGTTCGGAATTTAATGGCAGAGTAAGCATCTGTAATTTTCAGTAGATCACTTGAAAATTATTTGTAACTATCGTTTAACATAGTTTTAAGGCTCTCTCTCCCCCCAGAGGACCTCATTTCCCAGCTTATTTTGGTAAGTAAAATAATGTGCCCAGGACACCGTCAGTAAAACAATCTATAAATAGTTTCCCCAGCTGCAACCCCAAAATAAGGAAATATGTCTTTACCAGATAGACACAGGAGGGTGCAATAATCAGAATAGACCAGGCAGGGCCTCCACAGGGTGGATTCTCCCAGGCTGGCCCATCTCCATCAGACAAAGCCTTAGCTGCCCAGGGCTGGGCGTTTTGTAGGCATTAGTGGTTATAACACTGAAAAGGAGAAAGTTTGCAAGGGAAAGAGATAAACAGAAAAGGAGAAAGTCATTCCTATGGAGGAATGTCTATCAATTCAGGATTTAGGAACTGTGAAACATAAGGTAAATATTTTCCTGCACTTTAGGGAGTTTTAACTGGCCACTGTTCTGAGTGGATAAATCACTCCATCTTGTAATGAAACAATGTATTGTGCTATACTACCACCAGCCATCCCAGAGCCCTCCAGGTGTGCCCCCTGCCCCCCGCAGCCCTTACCTCTCTCACTTACTCCCTATAGCAGATTTAGAGCTAATAGACCAGAAATATTTATTCTTTTAGTAAAAATTCAGTGGGAACTCTGAATTAAGTTTCATAGCTGAAATTTAGCTTTATAGCTAGATTTTTTTTTTTTTTTTAAATTTGGAGGCAGAGTCTCACTTTGTTGCCCTCAGTAGAGCGCCGTGGAGTCACAACTCCCAGCAACCTCAAACGCTTGGGCTCACGCAACCCTCTTGCTTCAGCTTCCCAAGTAGCTGGGACTACAGGCTAGTTTTTATATGTTTAGTAAAGAATCTCACTCTTGCTCAGGCTGGTCTCAAACTCCTAACCTCAAGAGATCCACCTCCCTTGGCCTCCCAGAGTACAGCCTGATTTTTAATTATACATATGTGTTTCAAAATTATTCATACATGTTTTATTCTGACATATGTGCATATTTTTAGTATTTCACTATAGACTAAGTTTATTTCAAAATATAATCAATGTTTAAGAAAAAAAAAAATTGCTGCTGTTTCTAGGGTACTTGTTTTATGTAGTTTCTAGACCAGCTATAAAATTTGTTTTTATGTTGTTTACTTTTCTTTCTTTCTTTTTTTTTTTTTTTTAACATGTACATGTGTTTATTAGGTTTCCACTTTTGCCTTCACGGAATTAAAAAGGCTTAAAATTTAATAACAATAACAATGTTTAAGATAAGGACTAGAAACAAAAGCCTCGTGAAGAATGAACGAAGATAAATACATTCAGAAAAGAAATCAGATTTTCTTGTGTTTTTATACCAGCTTCTGTCCAAAAGGTAGCCAATAAGGTAAATATTAGAAAGTGACAGAACTTATATCAGGTACTTTTGCTTCCAAAATGTGCCTGAAAACAGAGAAAGGATTCGCGTAGCCAGCGTTTTTCTGAACTTGGAGGTGTGAAATCATAGTGGCTTTGGATAAAGAAAAAGAAAGACCTTGATTAGCTTCGCAACCTTGGACAAGTTTCTTTCAAGGCTACTTCTCCTCACACGTGAAATAGGAATTAAAGTCATTGCCTTACGTTGCTCATGGTTTTAATTATTATGAGAATCAGGTAGGAACTTATATGGTAAAAGCATTTAAAACCACCAAAGAGCCAAGGAGGTGTCAGGTAGTGGTGTACTACAGCTGAATAAAGTATTTGTCAAGTATCCTGCTAGGCCTTGGTGTTACTTAATGTCATCCTCACAGCAACTCTGTAACGTAAATAAGAATCAGACTCGTGGAAATGTGTCTTACTGGAAAGACGCGGTAGAGGACTCAGGGAGGTGAGTAGTTTGCCCAGAATCAGAGTGTAATAGATAGTGACTGTCTGGGCAGAGACTCAAATCCACATTTCCTGTTTCCAGAGCCCAAGCTCTAAACTATTTAGAGTCTGTACTGTTTATTATTATAATTCCTGAGATATTTTAAAATTTTATTTTTCATCTTATATATATATTCCAACAGCAAAATATTTATTAGCCAAAAATAGCCTAGAAAAAATGTTTTAGATAAAAAAGTTTTATTCTGATTACACTCATTCAAAATTTAATGTTTCTAGCAGTGATTCAACAAAATCGAATATAGCTGAAGACATAATTTTATGATTTTCCCAGAATACTGGTGAATAAAAATTTAGCGAAGAGAGATCTTGAAGAAATTATTTTATGTACTGTACAGCCTTACCTGGTATTTTTTCAGTTTTTATTAATATATTTTTTTCCAAATCTAGTCCACAATCACTTGATCTTTGAGCAGGAGGAGTTGTGCTCTCTTTTGAGGATGGAGGATGCCATGGGCATTCTTTTTTGTCTTTACGGTAACCCTTGAGAGTAAATAGAGTAGTTATTCCTATATACAGATGAAAAAAGTAAGGCTTAGGTCAAATGCAGTAAGTCCACAGCTGGGAAAGATTCTGCTAGACTTGAACTTTAGTCTCCTAATTACTTTTTATGAAGGTCAAGTCAACTATTATTATTATTAAAACACAAAACAAAAATTATCAGACAGAAGCCTGCAGACATATGGAGATTAACTTGGGCCACTGTGAGTCCATGAAGAAGGAGAAAAATACAGTATGTCTCTTCCAAAAGAAAAACCAGAGCTACTACCAGTTTAAAAACTAGTAAATACTTTTTGTTGGCTGTTGTTAACCAGGCCTAATGAAAAATCATCACTGTTTTAAAAAGAACTGAATTTCAGTCTGCTTCTTAATACATTTAGAGCTCTGGGAATACCAGTAACAGATCATACCTATGAAGACTGCAGACTGATGATTTCAGCAGGACAGCTAACATTGCCTATGGAAGCTGGGTTGGTGGAATTTACGAAAATTAGCCGGAAATTGAAGTAAGTGTCATTTTAAAATTCCTGTACTTTCACAGAGTTGTTGAAAAGGGATTTGAACAATCTATTTGTTTATTTTCTCCTGCCTTGTTAATGCTCAGCTCAGGACCCACTTGATATTTATTATGAAAGTCAAGGTTGTAAATTCATCTTCCATTTTATTCTATTGGTGCTTTTTCAAGAACAGTTAACTTGGAGATACGCACTGGTCACAGGAGGAGACCAAGGAATGATGAATGTGGTTCTACACAGATCCCCTCCCTACTCACAGATGGCCCTAAGTAGTCAGCCTGCCACCTTCTTTTTCAAGGGTAGCCTCATTAGGGATAGTGACATGGGGTGGTCACCATTTAACATGTGAAACATTAATTGACTTGTCCAGTCGCAGTTCTGCCCATCACTGAATTCTAAATGCTGTTCTATCTTTTTATTCTGAGTACCTATTTCTTTTTTTAAAGGTGAAAACTCTCCTTTGTGGTTTCATTATCTAGTTCAAACTAGACACATTTAGAGCTCTGGGACAGTGGTCCCCAACCGTTTTGGCACCAGGGACCAGTTTCATGGAAGACAATTTTCCATGGATTGGTGGGGAGGGACATTAGATTCTCATAAGAAACAAGCAACCTAGATCCCTTGCCTGTACAGTTCACAGTCTATTTCACGCTCACGTGAGAATCTAATGCCACCACTGATGTGACAGGAGTTAGAGCTCAGGCTCTAACAGGGAGTGACAGTGACAGGGAGCAGCTGTAAATACAGATGAAACTTTGCTCACCTGTCTGGTATAAAAGGTGTCAACTTCCAACCCCCTCTTATTATAATTCATCCTGTTCTCCATCCTATTAAGAATTTGCAGGATTTATGAGTTCAGTAGACGTGGTGTTTTCTCTCAGAAGGAACTGTAGAAGCAGTTAACTATATCAAAGTTCAATATTAAAATATAACATTTTGATAACTGCTATAGAAAATACTATGTATTACTTACATCTTCTAGATAACACAAATGTTTTGCCTTTGTTTGGATGTTATGTTCATAATATTTCCTAGATTTGAAAAGTTTAAATAGTCACTGAAATTGGGCACAGAAGGAATACATGTTAGGTCACTTATTTAATTCTACAGGGCAAAAACAGAATGTGATGTAAGCTACGGTGTATTTCACAGTGTTTTTTTATCTCCCTGATTTTTCATAACTAATATTGGAGGAAGCACATCATGAATCTCCCTATCACAGTATTTTGTGAACTATGAATTCATTATCAGCCTGAAAGCTCCTTGAAAACAAGAATTGTAATTTATTTTGTAACAACTCAGTAACTACTACTGACTTAGTAGTTTAGATTAAAATATGCTTTCTTATTTTCTTATCACCAATCTTTATTCCACCACATCGTTCTTCTTCTCATTTACTTTTCTTTCCTTGAAATATTTGGGATGATTATCAGTTATATTAATATCTTTTTTATGCATCTTTTGTCTTTTTTAAAATTTTCTCTATACATAATACATGTGTTTATTTGGTTTCCACTTTTTACCTTCACCAAATTAAAAAGGCTTAACATTTAGTAACAATAACAATGTTTAAGATAAGGACTAGAAACAAAAACTTTGCAAAGAACGAACGAAGATAAATGCATTTAGAAAAGAAATCAGATGATTGCTGCAACAAAATATTGAGCGATAATAATAACAATAATAATGCAAAAAAGTAACATTCACATTGTCAGCTAAGAGTATGTCTATCATAGAATGCGTTGACTCTGAGGTTCAGTTTGGAGTCATCCGTTAACTTCTTCTTTTATTTTTTTCCCAAAGTCTCAAAAAATAGACAACTAATATTTATAAATAAAAATAAAACAAACTTTCAAAAAATAAATCATGCCAAATCTTATAGACAATAGAAAAAGAAGAAATACTTCAAAATCATTCTACCTCATCTGGATACACCTGATATTAAAATTGGAAAAAATATATTATTATAAAGGGAAATTACAAATATATTTCACTTCTAAATGGGGATGCAGTATCCTAAAGAACGTGTTAACAAGTTGAATTAAAAATTAATGCTCAGGTAATGTACTTTGGTCAAAATTAAATCCAATTTATATGAGAATTAGTCACTATTTTCTTTTCTTTTTTTTTTTTTTCTTTTCCTTTCCCTCACGCCCTCTCTCTTCCCCTATATTAATGGCTTTTAAAAGACTAGATGGCTGTATACGTGTTCAATAGGTACTTTCAAATGCCTATTTTCATTCTTCTTTCCAAATTTAACACTTCAAATGTTTTTCCCTCCAACAAGTTAATAAAACACTGTGAATTGTGAAGGATTAATAACACGTATTTACAATTCTTTGTTTAGATTAGATTGGGATGGTATTCGCAAGCATTTGGATGAGTATGCCTCTATTGCGAGTTCCTCAAAAGGAGGAAGAATTGGAATTGAAGAATTTGCCGAGTATTTAAAGTTGCCTGTTTCAGATGTCTTGAGACAACTTTTTGCACTCTTTGACAGGGTATGTCAAAATTTAATCTTTACTTTTTTTACTCTGCTGGTCCCCACTGGGCAGAGTTAGAAGAGTCAAGGGTGAGCCTATAGTTTAATTGTTTGATTTTATTTTTTCCCCTTAATAATAATACTAATAATTGTGTGTATATTATGACATTTATGATACTGTCATTTCTGACATGATATGATATGATGGGATCTGATATGATACGATATGACATGATACAATAGTGTCCATTTATTTTAAATGCTATTTCAGAAACATTGTGTCCATATAACCACATTTGTTATATAGGATTAGAAGAGTTTATATAATTGTGAAGAATTTTAAAATTTATATCAAAACTCACACACTGAAGACATGGATGGTAAAATTCCATTGGGAAGGTTTCTGGACTTCCTCAAAAGTGTATAGAGACCAAATAGATTTTATTTTCCAGTGGAATTTTATAGCAAAAATTTCAATCAAAATCTGGTCATTTGCCTTTATTTGGGGGATATAGTTTGCTGCTTATGAATATATAAGTACATGCAATTAGATAATTGAATTGTTGAAAAGTTTCCTTAAGTGTCAAGATTTTAAATTGTCTATTTTTAATTTGTTTTTAATATACAAAATTGATAGCAAAATGTGTTTTTGTAATTATAGCTATATGAGTTCTAACAAATGCTTAGAGCAGTGGTTCTCAACCTTCCTAATGCTGTGATGTATTTTCACTGTTACAAAGGGGTCACGACCCACAGCTTGAGAACCGCTGGCTTAGAGGCATATAACTATCACTACATTCAAGACATATAGTAGCTGCAAAATAATAAATGTTACCTTGTAGCTATCCATGTAGTCAAGCTCCTACCCCAAGCTGAACCCCTGGCAATCTCTGATCCATTCTGCATTTCTAGTGTAGCTTTTTCCAGATGCTACATAAATTGAATCCTATAGTATATGGTCTTGGAGTCTGGTTTCTTTCACTTAGCATAATGCATTTGAGATTCTGCCATACTACATGTATCAATCTTTTCCCTTAGATTGCTGAAGAGTATTTCATTATATGGATGTACCAGAGTTATTTTATCTGTTCTTTAGTTGAGGAACTTTTTGTTTGTGTCTAGTTGGGGGCTATCATTAACATAGTTATGCAATCATGTATATGTTTTTATTTAAATATAGGTTTTCAATCCATTTCAATTTGGTAAATATGAGTATGATCGCTTTATTTTCCCTTATCTGATAATTGGCTTTTATTTTGCATTTATTCCTCCGAGACATTTCCGTTGTATAAGAGATACTGCAGATACTGCAGATTGGTTTCAGACCACCACAATAAGGTAAATATTGCAATAGAGCAAGTCACACCAATTTTTGGTTTCCCAATGCATACATGTATAAAAGTTATGCTTACACGATTCTGTCGTCTATTCAGTGTGCAACAGCATTACGTCTAAAACACAAGGTACATACCTTAATGAAGAAAAATAGTTGATTGCTAAAAAAGACTAACCATCTTCTGAGCCTTCAGTAAGTTGTAATCTTTTTGCTGGTGGAGGATCTTGCCTCATTGTTGATGGCTGCTGACTGATTCGGTTAATGGCTGCTGGAGGTTGGATTGGGTGTGGCAATTTCTTACAATAAGACAATAATGAAGTCGCTGCATCAATTGACTCTTCCTTTCTCGAAAGATTTCTCTGTAGCATGTGATGCTGTGTTGTAGCATTTTTACCCACAGTAGGCCTTCTTCCAAAATTGAAGTCAGTCCTCTCAAACCTTGCTGCTGCTTGATCTTCTAAGTTTCTATGATAGTCTAAGTCCTTGTTTGTCCTTTTTTTCCCCAATTTCATTCATTTATTAATTGATCATTTCTGCTTAGAAGTCCACTATAATCCTGTTCTTCCATAAGACACTGTTATGCTGGAATATTTGTGTTTCCCCTGGGGGACATTATTCAGAGGTGGGGCATTTGGGACCTCAGTAAGTGATAAGCATAGAACCCTCACTAATGGCGTTAATGTCCTATTGAAAGAGACATGAAAGAACTCTGTTACTATTTCTGTCATTAGGAGCTGCAACGCAGAGCAGGACCATCATCAGAACCTGACACCCTAGCACCCTGATTTTAGACATCTAGAATTTAAAACTGTGAGAAATAAATTGTTTTTTTTTTTTGTACGTACATGTTTATTGGGTTTCCACTTTTTGCCTTAACAAAATTAAAAAGGCTTAAAATTTAATAATGATAACAATGTTTAAGATAAGAACTAGAAACAAAAACTTTGTAAAGAACAAATGAAGATAAATACATTCAGAAAAGAAATCAGATGATTGCTGCAATGAAATATTGAGCAATAATAATAACAATAATAATAGTAATGCAAAGAAAGTAACATTCACATTGTCAAATAAGAGTATATCTATTATAGAATGCTTTAACTCTGAGGTTCAGTATGGAGTCATCAGTTAACTTCTTATTATTTTTTTCCCAAAGTCTCAAAAAATAGACAACTAATATTTGTTTGTAAGTAATTCAGATCTGGGTTTGTTTTTTTTTTTTTTTAATTACCTTGTTTGTCCTTTTAACAATGTTTCCCGCGCCTTCACTAGCAGTAGATTCTATCTCAAAGAACAATTCTTTGTGCTCATCCCTGAAAAGTGACTCCTCTTCCTTCAAGTTTGGTCATGATATCGCAGTCATTCCATACCATCTTCAGGCTCCACTGCCATCTCTGGTTCTCCAGCTATTTCTCCAGCTATTTCTACCACATCTGCTGTTATTTCCTCCACTGAGCCCACGAACCCTTCAAAGTCATCCTCATAGGCTGTAATCAACTTCTTCCAAACTCCCGTTAATATTGCTATGTTGGCTTTCTCCCACGAATCATAAATGTTCTTAAAGGCATCTAGAATGGTAAATCCTTTCCAGAAGATTTTTAATTTACTTTTCTCAGATCCATCAGAAAAATCACTGTCTCTGTCAGCTATAGCCTTATGAAATGTATGTATTTCTTAAGTAATAAGTCTTAAAAGTTGAAATTACTCCTTGGTGTATGGGCTGCACAATGGATATTGTGTTAGAAGTCATTAAAAACAACATTAATCTCCTTGTCTATCTCTATTAGACCTCTTGGGTGACCAGTGCATTGTTATTGAGCAGTTATAATTTGAAAGGTATTTCTTTTTTTCAGGAGTAGTTCTCAATAGTGGGTTTAAAATATTCAGTAAACCATGCTATGAACAGATGAGCTGTCATGCATCTTTAGTTGTTCCATCTACAGTGCACAGATAGAGTAGCTTTAGTATAATTTTTCAGGGCCCAAGATCTGGGGCATGAAATAAGCATTGGCTTCAACTTAAAAGCACCAGCTTCACAGCCCCTAACAAGAAAGTCAGCCTGGCCTTTGAAGCTTTGAAGCCAGGCCTTCACTTCTGACTAGCTGTGAAAGTCCAAGATGGAATCTTCTTCTAATAGAAGGCTGTTTTGTCTACCTCAAAATCTGCTGTTTAGTGCAGCCACCGCCATCAATGATCTTAGCTGGGTTTTCCGGATAACTTGCTCCAGCTTCCCCATCAGCACTCGCTGCTTCACCTTGCACTGTTACAGAGACTCTGACAGTTTCCAGCTTTTCTTATGCAGCTTCCTCACGTCTCTCAGCCTTCATAAAATTGAAGGGAGAAGGGCCTTGCTCTGGATTAGGTTTTGCTTAAGGGTGTGTTGTAGTTGGATAGACTTCTACCCAGACCACTCAAACTTTCCTCTTGGCAGCAACAAGACTGTTCTGTTTTCTTATCATTTGCATGTTCACTGGAGTAACACTTTTCATTTTCTTTAAGGTTTTTTCCTTTGCAGTTAGAACTTGGTTAACTGTTTCATGCAGTAGGCCTCGATTTCAGCTTGTCCAAGATTTTGACATGCCTGCATCACTAAATTTAATCATTTCCAGCTTTCAATTTAAAGTGGGCATTCTTTTCACTTGAACACTTAGGATTATTAATCGGCCTCATTTCAATATTATTTTATCTCAATACGGGGAAGCTGGAGGGGAGGGAGAAAGAGAGAGATGGGGTTAATCTGAGCAGTCAGAACACACATATTTATCAACTGAGTTCGCCATTTTGTGTGGGTGAAATTCGTGTGACACCCCCAAACTACAATAGTAATATTGGAAATCACTGGTCACACACCATCATAACAGGTATAATAATAATGAAAAAGTTTGGAGTATTGGGAAAATTACAAAACTGTGGCACAGAGACATGAATGAGCCTGTACTGTTGGAAAACTAGAGCTGATAGAGTTGCTTAATGCAAATCTTCAATTTGTAAAAGAAAAATACACAAGAACCCCGATATCTGTGAGGGGTAACAAAATGAAGCACAATTAGAGGAGGTGTGTCTGTTTATATAATTCTGAGTCAACTGTTCTTTTCTTTCAGCAGTTTAAAGACATCCTACTTTAAACTGGCCTCTGTGGTTTTGTGGCCTTACTGGTTTGTCCTTCAAGTTCTGACTTTCTTCACCAACCCTCCTGCTGTGGCATTTTGTCCAGAGGTAGTTCCTTTTTGTATTTTGTCCTAAGTTTCTAGTTGTGATTGGGAGAGAGAGGCTAACCTGGGCTTCTTCCCTCTTGGCTGGCACCAGAAGTCCCAGCTGGGAAAAGATATTTTGCAAAAAAATTATAGCTTGGTGGCAGAAACCAGTACAGAGCTTTTTCTTTCTTTCTTTTTTATTTTCCTCAAGCATGCTAATATTTCCAGTGATTTATTCTGTGATCTCATAGATGAACTATTCTTTAACATGATGCTGTTAAGTGACCTTCTTCTATATATAGTACCTGGGCCTCTCTTCTGGGCTTACTTACACATCCAAATACCGTATATACTCGAGTATAAGCCGACCCCCTTAATTTTACCCTAAAAACTGGGAAAACTTAGTGACTCGAGTATAAGCCAAGGTGGAAAATGCAGCAGCCACTGGTAAATTTCAAAAATAAAAATATATACCCAAA